>JASCZI010091424.1:4028-26930 GCA_036250425.1 Stylosanthes scabra | reverse complement strand
GTAATTAACTAGAGCTAAACATTCAACTATCACAAAACCTTGTACTCTCTCCTTCATCAATAATAAAACTATCACATTTCTCAAACTATTCCATACAACTTTCAGTACATTTATGTGAAACCCATTTAAGTGAACAAATGTTTGAATTCCTATTTGATTTACTTTGATGTTTAGTTTAAATTGTGACTGTAACAACTAATTCTCATGATCCATCGTGATGGTTTACACCTTTTTGGAGCAAAGTTTAGCATAAAACATTTACTAACTTGGACAAAATTGAAAAGGTAAAAGAAAGATTATTCTGCATATGCTATCAGAAGCATTACAATAAAAGTGCATGTAACCAAAATAAGTAAAGTTCAAGATTATATCACAAGCATTAAAACAGGATTCTGGTAACTCCCAAATAAGTCATTTAGCCAAAGTTAACACAAGTTCAACATAATATTAGCCTAGCACAAGCATTATAACATAACACTTTGACTTTACAAAACATATCACTTGGCAATGTCTAAACAACTTAACCAGCAAATAAAGTAATTGTCCGAAGTCTTAAGAAACCAACAAAAACAACAATTGCCAAAAACAAAATAGTGTTGTGTGCAGAATTTGGCTTAATTCTGTGGAGGTGGCTTGAAGTTGGGGGTTGGAATGAACTTTCACATTCTTGAAGAAGTTCCCTCACTAGCTGCTGACAATGTCTACTTGGAGAGAGCATCAGGGTTCTGTTTGGTAGGCTTTATTGGTGCAAAATTTTGCTGTTCAAGCCCACTTGATGTTGTTTTGGCAGAATTCACGCATATCATTTATGTCCATGTCACCACTAAGCACATGTAAATTATCCTAAAATTCAATTACAACTTAACCAAATTCTCTTTATTTACAAAATAAACATTCGTCTGATCAATCTCTCCACTTGCCCACCTTTACCACCATGATGAAACAAAGGAACAAGAAATACAGATGTGACATCTGCATTTTCAAAAAAACCACATATTCAATATACCACTATTTTTTGTCATATACATACAGATAATAGCATGCACTCCATTCAAACTAAACTAAAATCATCAATGTCAAATGAAAAGGTAAGAAAAAGAAATTTGTCAGAATTTTTCCAATTTTCCCTATTTTTATCACCTCAAATCCTAGCCAACAAATACACTCTTACAGACTACAGTGTCACAAAGCTGCTATTAAAACACATCGATACAACAAATCATCAACAACATGCATGGAGGATCAATTTCAGATCATAAAAAATAAAAGAGAAAAGCGACCACTGCTGGTGCGTCGTTTTCACTCCCACCACCTGCAGCGTTCTTAGTTTCTATTTTGGAGGGAAAAGGGGAAATCAAGAGTTAGTGTTATGGGTGTGAAAGTTGGAAGGGATGAGAGAGATTTATGGAAAGTCATCAACGCTTTTGAGTTCGGGGAGGGGGCTATAAGTCTCTTAAGGAGCAAACAATTTACACCTGTCAATGGAAGATGACGCGGCACAGGCAAACTGACACATCGTTCAAGCCACCTTCTGGTAACCGGTTACAGGGGTGTATATGTATGTTTTCATTATTGGTTGGGGATCGTCTGGGTGTTTAGGATGACCACGGGGTGCGATGTCCAAATTTAGAAAGGTTGGGGACCGGAGGGTATTAACTCTTATTATTATACAAAACTTTTCTCACATTTTTTTCATACACGAACGTCGTCATTCATCCATAATTTCGGGAAAAATCGCTAACAAAAAAAATTACCATGAACTAAAGAAAATAACTTTATTAACATGAAAGATTTATTTTTTGTCAAAACAAATCTATTTTGTCAGTCAAAACTATACAAACATTTTGAAAATTATTTTCCATCGTTCATTGGTTGTTTTGGTATTTTCCTCCTATAATTTCCCTAAAAATATTATTTTGAAACATTAGACAATTATTGACTCTCGAGAAATTCCCCATAGAACAGAAATCAGTTGGAAAAATAAAACTAAGAAGCGCACACATAAAGATGAGTGTCTTGAAAACCAGATTCTCAAAGTCTCAATACAGTTTTACATACACTGAAATGAGCATAGGAACACTTACAAAACCAAAATACCAATAAACCAAAATAGTTCAAAGGCAATTATTTTATGTCTCAAGTCCAACCATAAAAACACCCACTCAAAACCCTCAACAAAACACTTGACTTTTACCCTCAATATCCCAATTCCTATCCTCTAGTGCTGTAAATAATACGACACATAATCCTTGCTCAGTACTTGTAGTCCTTGACATGAAGAGACTCTGCGGCACCCTCACCAAGGTTTGCACTACCCTTGTATGTTCCAAGAGTAGCTTCAGAATTAGCCTTTGCCCTTGTGAGGAATGCGTCTTGAGCCTTCTTCACATTCTCTGCTTTTCCACCCCAAGCCTTAAGAGTGCTCTGTTGAAGTGCCCTTCCGAAAGAGAAGGAAAGAGACCATGGCTTCTTACCCTTCACTTGGTTTATGGCATTGAGGTTGAGTGTTGCCTCCTCTTCACTCTGTCCACCGGAAAGGAAAACCACGGCAGGAACAGCGGCCGGGACAGTTCGCTGAAGAGATCTCACAGTGTGCTCAGCAACAACCTCGGGCGCAACCTTTGCAGAGTCAGATCCTGGGGTCACCATGTTTGGTTTCAAGAGTGTTCCCTCAAGCAAGACATGGTGGTCATTCAGTGCCTTGTAGCATGCTGCAAGCACTCGCTCAGTTACTGCGGCACACTTGTGGATGTCATGGGGTCCATCAACCAGGATCTCAGGCTCAACAATGGGAACAAGACCATTCTCCTGGCAAATGGCGGCGTATCTGGCCAATCCATATGCATTCTCGTGGATGGCGAGCTCGGATGGCTCAGTGGGGCCAATCTTAAGCACGGCACGCCATTTGGCAAAACGTGCACCAGCTTCATAGTATTTGGCGCAACGCTGACCAAGGCCATCAAGACCCTGAGTGGTGGTTTCTCCATTGGTTCCAGCAAGCTCGACGGTACCCTTGTCAACCTTGATACCAGGAAGCACACCACCTTCCTTCAAGACCTCAACAAAGGGTTTGCCTGCAGAAAGATAATTGAAAAAAGAAAAAGATTAAAAAAGAAAAGAAAAGATACAGAATGTATGATCAATTAGGAGAGAACAGGCAGATGCAATGTAGAACAGCCCCACCAAAATGAAAATCATTTACCCAAGTCAATGAAATTGGAAACAGTAACACATCTTTTCAAAACCAAAATCAATTACAAAAACCTTGCATGATAACAATGAATGTAAGACGGAGCAATCAGTTTTAAGGAAAAATCGCTTAAACAATTTTTTGAAATTTTGAACACATTTATATCAATCAAAAGCATCACATTTTTTAAAATTAAAAACTTCTCCAAGTAAAAACAATGAATTTTAACGCCATTGAAGCAATGCTCATAGAATAATTATGAATCAGACCATTTAAACACACAATAAGCTAGCAAGATAAAGATCGTTGAGAGTGAATAGTACCTGCAGCAGTTTTCTGGTAGAGGGTTTCCTCGAAGAGGATAACACCACTAAGATACTGAAGACCTCCAGGAGCGGTGAATAGGAGCTCCCTGAGCGCGCGTCGGTTTTCCTCGACGTTCTCGACATTGATGCTGGATAGACGCTTTCCAATTGTTCCAGTTGACTCATCAGCAGCAAGAATACCCTTTCCAGGGGTGCCAATGTATGCAGCATTGGCAATCAGCTCATCTGCAAAATCCTCAGTGAGTAATCAATCAAATCAACTTATCAACACACAAATAAAATAACCCTTCCTCACAATCCTTTGCTACGAACAAAACAAGGGGTGACAGATTCACATAACATATATAGATCAGAACAGTTATATGCTTTTGTTATATTAGATGCAGGTTTCTGATTCAATACAAGAGAAAGCGAAAGTTGCATTCTTATTCAAATTATGTTAGTTAGGTTAACAAAAAAATCTTGAAAGGTGAAGCATTTAATTTAATAAATCAAAAGGGACAAGTCGTTCTCTTTTTCAGAAAAGTGTTCGACATGAAGTCAGATCTTAAAATTTTGACAACAACAGACACCAATAATCACCGATTTGCACAGAAAAGTACGCGATTTGCGAGAAACAAAACAAAAACAAGTAACTAATCAAAAGTACCAAAGAAAAAAGTGGAACCACACAAAAGAGGAAAATCAGATTCATCATAGAAAACGAAAAGATACATACAAGTACAACACATATAACAGCAGATCGAAGCAAACGAGAAATGAAAACAAAATTGAATCACATGAAAATTAACCACAAAAATGAAAAATAAAAAGCTCTGTAAGGGAAGAGGGAATAGAATACCATGGTACTTGCTCTTGAAGTTAGACATGGTTGATTGGATCGGAGAACGGAAAGAACGAGAGTGAGAGAGAGAGAAAGAGAGGGGTTAGGTATGAGCGATGATAACAGAGTGAGAAGGAATATAAGAGCAGTAGACAGAAGAAATAGTGAGGGTTTTTAGGGTTTTTATAATGAAATGAGATTATGATGTTGTTGGGTCAAAAAAGTGATGACTATTGACTGAGAAGAAAAGAAGAAAAGAAAGTGGGGCGCACGCAAATCTCGAAGGATGGACTGACTACGTCGGTTTTCTCTTTTCACGGTTTCGTCTCTGTGGACTGCCGTTGGAATCACGACATTTGAAAAAACCACAGCCTAGAAACCGAAAGAAAAATGGCTTACGGTTTTTCACAAATCCACGTTCTACCTAATTCTTCTCAATTCAATGGGCCACATTTTTTTTACATTAGCCATAACATTCTTTAGTTATATTTGCTCTGACTAGACAACATCCTTTATTGGGCCCAATTGTTATATTCTCTCTCAAAGTCAGCCCAATTCTGTTAACCAAAAAAGTTAGCCCAATTCTTTCTTATTGAGTTGGAGGGAGAGAGCCCTATCCATTGGGGAAAAAAAGTCAACTTGTCTTTTCAAATCTTCAAGTTTCGCGGCTGAGGCAATAGTCGAGTGGAGAGTTCTTTAACCTCTTATGAAGTTGCACCGGATTCAAAGCATATATTGTTAAAATATTGTTAAAGTATAAAAATACACATTAAAAATAATTTAAACAATATATATTTATACATAAATATTTGGTGGTTGAATTTTGATGTACAAATTAAAAAATGAACTAGTAGAATTGTAATTTCAAGAATTAAAAGATCAACTAAAATTCAAATCAAGTTAAATCATATGTAATAAAACAAATTTCGTATAGAATAAATTATTTTATATGAAAAAAATAATTTTTTTTTATACATGATACAATTTTAAACTGACTAACCACTAAAGAATTATATCATTTCAAAAAGATAATTGATTTTTTGACCGATTTTTTTATTTGTTGCTGACGAGTCCTACTTTAAAACGAACCAATTTGATTATCGATTTCCAGTTAACCCGATTGAACTGATAATTTGATCAGTTATCAAAACTATGATCGTATGCAACATTTTATTTCTTTTATCTTTTTTGGGTTTAATTAACGGTAATTGATGGTGATGATTTTCTTTTTTACCCTCATGTGATAAACTAAGCTAGCATAGTATGAGTTAAATGTCATTTCGATCCTCAATGTTTTGTCTAACATCGAAATCGTCCTAATCCTTTAAAAAAAAAATCATCCTTAACGTTATAATAAAATAATTTACCTAGTGTAAAATTTGGTAAAGTACAAAATGGACTTAGTATTTAATTAAAATTTTAATTAAAATGGTTAAGTAACGCCCTTACCAGGTTAAGAATGAAAATTTCAAAATTTGAAAATTTAACGATAAGCATCTCCCTCAACAAATTGCAGTTTATTTTTTCTTACTATTTTCATGTTTTGAGTTATGAGTGTTGAGATTTTTGTGATTTTGATGAAATGGGGAGCTCTAACATGGATTATAATTTGTTTCCATCCCAATTTCAAGTAGGTTAAGGTAAGGTGGGCTTTACCCTTTTTTATTCTTGAATTTTATGAATACTAGTATTATAATATATTTATTATCGAGTATATTTAAAATTATTTTTATCTGATAAATATATATATATATATATATATATATATATATAAAATATTCTATAATATACATATCATTTTATATTCTTATAATATTTAATAAAATTAAGGATAAAACATTTTTAAAAAAAATGATATATAAAATTACATAAAAACATTATTACTAAATAGTTTTTATTTTGATTTGAACTCTTTTTACTTTTTTTTAATTAAAGATATAAATTTTATTAGTAAATAGGGCAAGTTACTTGTTTAAAAGAATTGGCATCCAAAATTACCCATATACACCATTGAAGGATATATGATGAGATTGCTTCGTTTGGCCAAAACAATAGAATAAGTGGTAGGGTTTAAGGTTTTATGAAAACCCTTACACCCTTCCACGGTTTTTGCTTAACTTGAAACAAATGAGAGAAATCCGTGGCAGGGTCCCACGGTTTCTGGAAAAAGTTACAACCTGCCACGGTTCTTGTGTAGCCTACTCCAACATCACACTTCTATATAACAAGGAGACCTCATAAGACTTAGTTGTGGTGAGATAGAGGGTATGGAGGGTGATGAGAGATTTCTTGCTCTCGTCCACCACGACGGGAGAATTAAATACAAAACTAGAGAGGGTGTGAAATTCACTGATAAGAGTCCAACCAATGTCTTTATTACACCGAGAACAACTTTACTGGATCTGCAACGTAGCATTATTAGAAAGCTTGGTTTAGATGGACGGAAGCGGGTGAGGATGATATATTATCGGATTCTGATATCCGTTGTAGCTTAGGGTGTGAAGTATCGTTGTTTTGCTGTTGAACGGGACGGCGATTTACAAATTTTGTTTCATTGTCGAAGACAGTTTTCGGAGGTTCGAACAACAGAGTTATTCGTTGAGATAGTAGACCCGCTTGCTAGCTCCGGGGGTTCATCGCCCAACCCTCGACCCGTTAATGTTGGGGATGCATCTGGATCAAGGAATCAACGCGGCCTGGATGATTGTCCAGTTGCGTTGCCATCGTTTGATTTTAACCTCCAACCTCGACTGGCGACAGGAAAGGATAAGCGCAGGGAATTCCGTTCGATTGCGGAGCTTGGAGTTGATGCTACAGAGATACCGCAACAATTACCCCCACCGTCGTTTGAAGTAGCGTCAGATCCAGATCCCCATGTCGGCGAAGCTTTGATCCCCGATGATTCTGATAATGAGCCGTAATTCATAGAGGGGGACAGTGATGATGATGTTTGTCCTGTTCCACCACAAGCACCTCAGGGAGGTGCTTCTAGTTCGGGCACGCAGCAGTACACGCCCCACTTGTCGAATCTTAACTTGGAAGCTCTATTTGGTCCTGGTCGGAGAGATAGTGGGTCTAACAGCGATGCACAGGTTTCCCAAGGGTCAAATATTCCTGCAGAGTTTCAAGTTGGACAGTCCTTTCATAGTAAGGAGGAAGCTGTTATCGCGGTGAAAAACTACAATATTCGTCGAGGAGTTGAATACAGGGTGATGGAGTCTGATCATGTGAAGTACCTGGGTAAATGCAAGGAATTTGGGAACGGTTGTACTTGGCTTATTAGGCTCACCCTATGGAAAAGGAAGGATATGTGGGAAGTTCATAGGTACAACGGTCCGCAAACATGTTTGGCCACGGAAATCTCGAGTGATCACAGGCAGCTTGATTATCATATGATATGTGATTTCATCATGTCGTTGATCAGGGCAGATGCCTCCATACCGATCAAGGTTCTTCGTACAGCCACAAAGTCTAGCTATGGGTTCATGTCGAGTTACAGAAAGACATGGATGGCAAAGCAGAAAGTCGTTGCACTCGTATATGGAGATTGGGATGAGTCATATGCGGAGATCCCTCGTTGGATCCTGGGGTTTCAGCTCAGTATGCCTGGTAGCGTTGCGATTCTGAATAGCTACCCCATCCGAGTTGGTGGTGAGGGTGATGAATCCTCTGAGTATTTTCATCGCCTCTTTTAGACATTTCCCCCCTGTGTTAAGGCAATCAAGCACTGTAAGCCGCTGATTAGTATTGATGGCATGCATCTGTATGGCAAGTATGGTGGACACTTATTGCTAGCAATTGCACAAGATGAGAATTCAAATATTCCCCCGATCGCATTCGCACTTGTTGAGAGTGAGAACTTTGAGTCATAGAAGTTTTTTCTCACTCATCTGAGGGAGCATGTCACCCCACAGCCCGGGGTAGTTGTCTTGAGCGATAGGCACAACGGCATCAAGGCCGCCTTGGAGGACCCTTCTTGTGGATGGCTTCCCCCGTCCGCTTATCGTGCGTTTTGTGCGAGACATGTTGCGGCGAATTTTGCATTGAAGTTCAAATCTGTTGAGGCAAAGAAGCTGCTCATGAATGCTGCGTATGCCAAGAGTGAGGTTGATTTCGACTACTGGTTTGGTTTGCTTTAGGCAGAGGACAGGCCATGGGTCAGTGGGTAAGGAATATGGAGTTGGAGATGTGGGCTAAGTACAAGGACAGTGGTTGTAGGTTTGAACATATGACGACAAACATCTCGAAGTGCATTAACTCTGTTCTTAAAGGCACCCGAAATCTACTTGTCACCGCATTGGTCAAGTCTACATACCTCAGACTGGCTGAGCTGATTGTTAGGAGAGGACAGGAGGCAGAGGCACAGTTGGGTGCACCGCCCTCGTCACCATCTCTGTCATGTGCGGGGGGGGGGGGGGGTGGGGGTCATCCGCTGCCGGAGCTGGGACAATCTCTGAGGCCACAACATAAGGCTCTGGCATGTACGTTGACGGAGGTGTCCCGGCGTATGTCATGAACATATGAGATGGATGTGATGCAGGCTCGTTCAGATCCACCTGTATCTGTCCCTGGCACCCGTCAACATAAGGTCTATACACCGTGTCACCCGTGAATATCTGCTGAAGTGTACGCTGAAACCCCGGGCTATTTAGCCCCACCAAGAAATCCTGCAACGGTGAACCGAACGTCGGAGTGCCACAGTCGAAATGGACCTATGGAGTCGGTGGCACCTTGCTCTGTTGAGTAGTCCCTACCTGATAGTCTTGGCTGTTGCTCGCCCCACCATGGGCCTGCCCTGCAGGGGCCCGGCTACTGCTCGCCCCACCATGGGCTTGATCTGAAGGGCCCCTGCCTCCTGCTTGACCTCCTCGTCCGCCTCCTCTGCCTTCTCTACGACTGCCCCCCTCAGGCATACGTCTAGCTTGGCGAGGCACATGAATATTCTCCCCCAACATCTCATCAACCCATTGCCAATCTCTAGCGGTGGTCCTCGTGCCAACCATGCGACGCCTGTCTGGACGCCTGTTGTCAGGCGCATCATCAACCCGATATGTATGAGGCGTGTCAGCAACTCTATCAAATGCCTCGGAAGGAATCTCATCCAGAGGCCTCGGGAAAAATGCATCTACAGGAGCCAAATACCGCTTCCAGGCCAGAAACCACCACCTCAAGTAATCCGCAGACGGCCCGGGATCCTGGACCTCCTCGACTGTAAATGTATGATCATGTCGTGAATCCCATAGTCCATGCCACGTCTGATACACAGACGGAAACCACATATCACCCTCTTTCCCATCCCTCGCATGTAACCAATCTATGTTCACCGGGTGATGGGGAGAATTCTGCACACCCCCAAACTGTGGAATCACATGGTCCACCTAGTGCCACTCGATACAACCAAAGTAGATCAGAGTACTCATTGAAGTCCACAAACTCATGTGCTCGGCCCGCCAAATGCTAGGGTCGGCTACGAATGCCACCTCAGGTGTCATGTAGGGACGACACACAAACTGCGAAGGAAAAACCACGTCACAGACACATAAGGCATAAGCAATTACAGATAAAAGAAATAATAAACCATTCATACATCGCGGTGGATCATCCGGTCGAGCTGGGTACGGTACAAGAGTACCCTCGGGTCCCTCTCATCCGATATCGGCAGATACCTCGTCCACCTATAAATGTAATTAATATTAAACAAACGATCATTTAATGAAACATTTTATTATTTAAATACACGAAATTGACAGTAAGAGATTACCTAGATTCTTCGGGCCAGCTGAACTGATCGAAATCATAAGGTCTGAGACTAAGAAACCTCCAGAATATCCAACTCTATAGGAGCAGTAGTGGGCCTGCAATGTAGACCACGATCCTGTTTGAAGCACGACAAAGGTTCCTGTACAACCACGCCAAAGTGGCAGAACCCCAACTGTATTGCCCAAGGTCATCAATCTGGTCCACGAAAGGGATCCATCTAAGAGGAACTCGAGCAGAGTCTTGTCCCCGAACAGCTGTCTAGACAGCAACAACATGATGTACGCTTGTGCATGCCTGCACACCTGAATCTCACTAGCATGCTCGAGCACCACCCCGAACGTGGCGGTCAGCCATGAAAAGGTCACAATGCATGCGTCCGCTGCCCCCGGTGGGGGGATCACACCAAAGACCTCCTTAAACCAGTCCCAACGAGGTCTCTCCCTGCCATCAGGCATCCACGTCTCAAACTCATATAGGCATCCAGTAACGGGCTCTCCATCGATCGGCAGTCCTAGCTGGTAAGCTACGTCCTCTAGTGTAATGGTGCACTCTCCCCGCGACATATAGAATGAATGGGTCTCTAGACGCTAGCGCTCAACAAAAGTGCTAATAAGTGGCTCATCGACCTTGAAGTAAGCACCACAAAGCTGTGCAAGTGGGAACAACCCCGCCCTCTCCAGATAGTGCTCTGCTCGTCGGTCGAGGTACATAGGGTGCTGCCTCCGCACCGTACCCAGACACCTAATCGGCTGTAATCAGAAAAATAAAATACATCGTCAAGAAAGGACAACTCCATAACCTAATAAGCAACTAACACTGCAAAGATTTTCTATGTATTAAGCACAAACAATTCTACGATAAATTCGTCTATACCATTCTGAATAATTCTAACCTAATACTAATCATTTTTAACTACATATACTATGCAAATGCAGGAAGTTCAAAAACAATTATCATAACTGAAAAAAAATTAATAAATACCCTCACAAGCATGGTCAAAGCAAAATTGACTCACTAATAGTTTAATAATGTATTCTATTCACACATGCCAATTGTATTTGTCACCATAAAAAAGCCAAACATACCAAGCGGTTGACGTCTCTGGAAACATGCACAATGTCGTCAAGATGGTACATAATGTCCCTGTCGCCTGCAGCAATTTGTTCCAGCGTTGGTTGAGCCATCACTTTTTTCCTCTAACTTCTCTCTAACACACACACTTTCTCTCTCTAAAAATTTATAAATGGTAAAAGTGAAAAAAGAGGTGGGGTGCCACGAATTTTAAAGTATCCAAATGAGCAGAATCCGTGGTAGGCTTTAAGGGTTTTTGGGTTAGATGGTTTACACAAAGACCGTGGGAGCCTTTAACGAATTTTGAGCAAATGGTTTAACACAGAAACTGTGGTAGCCTTCCACTATTTATGGGTTCATCGACAAAAAAATGAAGAAACCGTGGCAGGGTTTCACTTTTTCCATAAACCCCTTGACCCTTCCACGGTTTCTATAAGAATGCCTTTCAGTGCAATTGCATCATATTTGACAGAACGATGTATTTGGATAATTTCGTATTCCAATTTATTTAAATATGTAACTTGCCCTAGTAAATAACATAATTAGATGATCTAAAATAGAATAATAATATCAAAAATATTAATTTTTTGAAAAAGAATACACAAAATAATTGTGAAAAAAAGAAAGAGGTTAAAATTAAAAAGATATTACCCTTCTTTTGAATTTTTAATTATAAATATAAATATGCTATAAAATTAATTATAAAAAAGAATATGCTATAAAATTAATTTTTTGAAAATAGAAGCTAAAACATAAAATTTGGGAGGGGCTAAACTAAAAAACAATTAACTTTGGGGTCAAAATTAAAAACAAATAACTTTTTTATATATAAAAAAAATTAAGTTCTGCTTGGACTTGGTGAGATTGAATATGGAGCTCAAGTTTGGTGAATTTATGGCTATTTTAGCAAAATTCCCTTGTTTTATAAACTTATTCTTGAATTGCCCTTGTTTTAAAACAATTAACATAACCAGTGTTATCAGAATCGGACCGGGCCGGTCGGTTCGACCAAAAAATCGGTAACCCGAACCCCTGTCTGGTCCGATTCAAGCATCAGATTGTTTCTGCATTTAACCCGTAGACAACCGGTCAAACCCGGATCAAACCGGTCAAATCCGGACGAACCGGTCTAAACCGTTGACCCGGCGAGTGTCTTAAGATCCTGCGCGCTTCCACGTATAGACTAGAGACACCCATTAAAATCATTCGAAAAGTAGTGCATTGTAGAAGGCTCGAACAGCTAACCTTAGATATCCAAAGCCTTTAGACTATCAAGGTTGCCATTGAGCCAAGCAAACAGTTAGTAATTATTTTTATATCAACCAAATCAATTAAAATGCCCAGTACTAGTAAAAAGCAATGATTGAATAAAAAATTGTTATTATATTTTAGAGAGATTCTAGCATACTTACACTAATTTGGGTCATCAAATGCTGATAGGCAAGTGTCATGTGTGGAATGTAACACTTGGATGGTGCGTTGTGTGAGAAAGTAGGCATGCTCAGTGTGGCAGTGGGGACATATTGGAGAACGTGATTGACAAGAATGGATGTGGTATTAGAAGGGGTGTGACGGAGGTGATTAAGGATAGATTAAGTGGTAAATGTGGGTTGGGTTTTGATTGGATTATGGTGTGATAGGTTGGGCTTTATATTGACATCAGATTGGATAACAAGGAGGAGGAAGTGTTTATACCAAAAAGGCAAAGAAAGCTAATTAAAAAAAAACGGGAGATTATATATCTCAAATAATTTTTTAAAATTACATTAATGCCATTACAATTTTAATTTGTATGAAAGTAACGTATTTTAGATTTTAAAAATTGATCAAAAGAATTTAAAATAGATAACTTAATTTTTTTTCACTGATATGTTTATAACATTTTTGCATGTTTATGTGTCATTATTTACTATTTATTTCACAAAAATATTTAAAACACTTAATATTGTTTAAAATATTTAATTTTTACAATATTGTGAGTCTTATTTATTTAACAACATTTTATTTTTAATTCCTTTCAAAATAAATCATCACAAATTTTTTTTTTGACAATTTTGTTTGCATAAAGCTATATTTGTTTGTTATTTTTCAATACAAAATTGAATGTTAAATCAGTAATATTAACATTAATTTAATTTGATTTTGCAATTTCACTATATTTATTTAATATAAAGAAAATAAATCACTCATAATTTTATATTTTTAAATATATGTATACTCGTAACTTAAATATTATTCTTGTAAAATTATTATTGAATTAGTCTTGCATTTCTTGAAAAAATTAATAGTAAAAGTATATTTGATACAAATAAAAAAATTTTGAGACAAAATTTAAACAAAATAAAACTTTAAGATAAATTTTAAACTTTTAATAAACTTTAGAGATAAAAATATATTTTTCTAATGTATTTTTTTGGACAAAGTGCTTATTTCATATATTTAATGACCTAAGGTTTTATTATATAAAACTTGTAAAAAAAAATCCATCAACCCTTTGTATGCACATATTCTTCCAACTTGTAGGACTACATAAAAATAAGCCTTTAAAAATCAATCATTAAATCATTTATTTAATATAATCTAGCTTTGCATATTTTCTAGACTACTAATATAGTGATGTCTAGTATTTTTTTTCTGAAACATTTTAGCCTTGTCCCAAAATTATCTATTAATAATAACTTAACCCCATAACACGTTACACTAACTATCACATTACTCCATTTTTAAAAACATATTTAGCAAATTAATCTCCCAATTATTACAATTATAATAATTTTTAATTTTTTTCTTTATTAATTTAACAATATTACATTCCCATATCATTGACATTATTTTTTCCTACACCATTTACACTATATAGATTCACTAACAAAAACCACATCTCCAATAAATAGGGCCAAACATACACCTACAACATTCCCAACCAATCCCCTTCGAAGGAAGGCCCACCTATTGTACATACTACCAAAATCATTTATCCAGTCCACCAAAAACTCACTCAAAACCTCATTACGGAACCATCCCCTGTTATTACCGATAAGATACTCCTGCTCCACTTACACAACAGATTGCGCCCTTTATGTGGGGTCCACGGTGTAACACCCCAATTTTCGACACCGTCGACTGCGCCTACAATTGAGATGCCACATTTTCTAATCCAAAATTTCTAAAACTCTAAACCATATTATTAGTATTAGCCTGTCGTGAAAGCGTTAACGCGGCAATCATTATAAGCAAACAATATAACTCATACGTAGACATAACAACCTCTTCGTATAACAATAGTATCCTTACAGACTCTAGACGCCTATCTATGACAGTCTTACCCGGTTTGACCTCACATACACAGGTTTCCTAAGCTAGGTCGCGGGACTAAGGACATAAAAGAAACTACAACAACGACAACAACGTCCTAAGCCTCTATTGTTCTAACAAGCGAGGCACACTAAAGACTCAGACCCAACAATAACGGTTGCCAAACTCCAGGGAGATCATGACTCGAAGCGTTATGACCGGCATGGCAGGCTGTCGATCAGTTGACTCCTTGGTGAATCTGATACAGAAGCTTGTCTGCTGCGGGGAGGTGAAAGCTCGGGACGACGGCTCAACTTCTCGATGTATCGTAGGTAGTCTTTCTTTTGCATCAATGTCCACAAGCAGGGAAGATGAAGCAAGGACCTCTTCCTCGGAATCTCCCTCACTAGCATCCTTTTTCTCATTAGAGGGTTCCATCCCTCCGATTCCCTTTTAATCGTGTCCTTCACCCATCCAACCTTAGGATGGTGGAACGAGTTCCCAACTCTTTGGCACCCTTGACGCCTCGAACCGAATCTCGTACGGACAATCAGGACCGATCCTAACGCTATGGAGAGGATGAACGAAAGATTCATCGTCGAAGTGATAGCGCCTGATCTTGAAGGTTCCCAGCTCAGCATCAGCTTTCATATCGAAATCCTCGCACTTCTCGCGTTTCTCGTACTCGTAGAAGATAACGCCACTTCCCATCTACGCGTGGGTTAAAGAAAGAAAACGGGGGTGAGAACCTATCGCTCCCAGTTGACTCCTAGGTCAACTACTCTATCCTAGGGGCTCACGTCACGTAGGTAGAGTAACAGATAGGAACGTAGCATATAGCGAAGCAAATAGCGACAGCAGATAGCAGAGCAGATAATGAAGCAGAACAGAGACTCAAGAAGAACGACACGAACAAACGCACAAGACAAACAAGACAAACACACAAGGCAAACAAGACAAGCAAGGCAATGAAATGCGGTAAACACACACAAGCAAATGCGCAAACAAGTATGATGCATGCTTAGTCCTAGTGCGGGCCATGAGCTCATGCGTCGGTTTACTTCCCACACCCGACGACTACTTAGGGATAGACCCAAGTATGGTTCACTCACTGTCGAATGTCGTGGACCCTTGGCTAATCCAAAGTGGCCATGTTTTGTTGGCTAGAACATGTAGCATAATGGTACCCCAGGTACTCAAAATAAAAGGGTGAGGATCCCGTTACCAGCAAATAGCGCAAATAAATAATAAACCGCACCGACAGGAGGAACAAGATGATCGTTACAGCCTTTCGGTAGCTAGCCTTCAAGCGTAGTTCTTAGACAAGCGGGACAACACCCAGCCCTTGTAGCTCTTATCACTTAGTCAAGCGGCACGACACCCATCCCTTGCATTAGCATTGCTCTAGCTTTAGCATTAGCTTCTCACATAGCATAGCCTTTAGCGTTCACCGGTTCATTCCATTGAACCGTTAGCCGGAATAGCATTTTGTAGCCGGATTAGCCTTCGGTCTACATGACTTAGCTGAACCAACCGGTCTGACAGTGACGCAAGTCCGATAGGACCGATACTTGGTCGGTTGCCAGACCAATCCATTTCAAGGGATTAAACCGGTCCAGAACCATGAACCATTCCCAAGAAAGAAACCCGGTTCGATCGTCGTGTCCCATACCATCGCCGACCAAACCGAATCGGTATCAACCGTCACATCTAGGTTTACTATCTCAAGTTTGGGGCTTTCTCATTATGTAGCATATTTTGCAAAAAGCTCTACTATTCTCTTGAAGCTTTTACTTCTTAATTTCATATGGTTCAATTATGAGAGCCTATCATAGCTAAGTGATTAGCAGCTTATGGATATCTTCTTCGTAGCTTTTATTAACTTATAATGTTTGCACTTAGCTTATATTCTTAGTAGCTTATGTTCATATATCTTTTTAGACTCTTTTCAAAGGCCTTTCTTTATAACTAGATAAACATATAAATATATTCTATTGAAATATATTTATCATTCTTAGTACTTGGCTTATTATCATATCAAAATACTTTTGGTTTTACTTTCAGGATAAGATACCTTGTTTCCAAAACATTATAGGGATTCTTTTGTATATAAACTTACATATATTCATTATACTTAAAATAAGTCTTTTATTTTTCTCTTATCATATATATACTTATTTACATATGTTATTAGTCTCAAAGACCTTTTTCATATTATAAATACTATAAATATATTTCTCCAAAATATATTTATTTTCTATGCCATTATCTTTTATTATTTATTATCACTTTCATTAACATTATTATCTTCATTAATCCTTTTATAACTTTTCACTGTAATTATCATCATTTTTATTATTGGTTAGCTTCAAAACTAACTGTTCTCTTCGGATATTTTATTTAGCTTATTATATGTATCTCAACATCTTATTTTACATTTATAAAACATATTTCTTTAGAGAAATTCCAGAAACAAAGCACTTTGATTAAATTCCATTTTTGACCTTAGTGTTATTTCGCTAGTTTACTAAAACTCGCATAGAAAATCCATTTCAAATCATTTTCGACTCAAACCAAAGCCATTTTTCTTCTAACACTTATGTTTACCCACTGTAAAAACAGTTTTTCCATATATTAAATTTAAATGACAACTCTGCCCTTACCATTTTTCTTTAAAAATCGAAATCCACTAATTTACGAAAATATTTATAACTTTTTCGTTTCAAAACCTATGAAGGTCAAACCAGTTGCATTTCGTCACTAACACAGCCCTTTACCTCCAGTAAAAATAGTTTCAACAAAATATATTTTTGAAATGATGAAACTGCCCTTAAAGCCCTTACCCGATTCGGTTACTAACTAGTCTAGGTAATTAATTTATTTACCTAAGCTAACTTTATTATTTTAAGATGAAATTTTGTATTTAAGTTCATTAGACACATATTAAACCCTCATAAAATAGTTTTGAAAACAACTTTTATTAAATGACACTTTTACCCTTTTTACCCCAAAACTAGTAAAAATATTTTAAGCCACTTTAAAGCTTATTTCTTTTTACTTCCGAGGTTAAAACCATTTCAAAACATATTTATTTAAATGTTTCAGTTCTGGAAATTTTATAAAACATATTTATTTACCATTTTGCGCTTATCTTGAAAACACATTTATTTTTATTTTAAGTTATTAATCTTTTAGAACCGATTTATTATATATTTTAGTAAATCTTTTAATTATTACATTTTTTCCCAAACTTGAGGAAACTCTCGACCATTTAGCACAATTGTCGCAAGCACAATTTTTTATCATCATTGCTCTTTCATTAAACACACGGCCGATTGGCCTTAAGGCATTTTAAGCCACTTTTGGCAAGCATAAGCACAAATGTATCAAGCAATCAAGCATAGCAATGCATCATCATATATCAAGCACTCAAGCAAGCATAGAATTCATGTTTTTCAAGCAAAGCTTCAAGCTTTCAAGCATAGCATCAAGCATTCATTTTAAAGCTTTAGTCTTTACCGAGCCTTTTAGCATATAAGTCATTTTCAAGCATATATATGGCCCAAAACAAAATCTAAGGACCCTAACCCCCTTACCTCTTGTAGATATCTTGTTTAACCAAAGAATGGACACCATAAATCCCCTTGGAGCTTCGGTTGACAATGATCCCTAAGCTTGAGCCCTAAACAAAAATATATGACAAAAATGGAAGCTTTATATGAGCAAGGGTTCTCTAGGATCATAAGCTAGATTGGTCTTACACTTACCTTCTCAAAACAAGAAAATGAAGGTAAGAGTGATGATGATGAGCCATGGTCCATGAGGAAGAGAAGGAATGAGCTTGATGTTGAAGAAAATTCATGAAGAATGATGGTGATGATTTCGGGTATGAGAAGAAGAGAGTGTAGGAGCTTGTTCTTGCTATTTCTAATATGATTATAGTGAAGAGGATGATAAGAGGAGAAGAATGATGTATGATATGATGATGTTGGGGTATGATCTTCATGTTCATCATGTTCATATGAACATTCAAAGTGTTCTTGAATAAAGGTGGTGTTTGATCTTTAAAAGGCAAGAGAGAGAATGTGTTTTTGGTGTTTTTATGAAGTAAAATGAAATAAAATATGGATGAATGAGAGAGAGGGAGTTCGGATGATGAAGAGAGAAAATGAGTGAGTTTTTGGTGTTATTTTTGGTAAGTGTTTGTAAGAATGAAAAAGTGAAGTGGGGTCAAGTGATGTAGTTCTTTTGGATACGAATGAATTGAATAAAATAATGAGAAATGGGAGAGAGGGTGCTATGGATTGTGTGGGGAGCAAGTAGGAGAAATTTTTGTTTGTTTTTGTTATGAAGAGTGTAGTAATTTTGGTGGTGTAATGGTAAAAGAAAATGATAAAATAAAATAAATGAGATAAAGAAATATTATTACATTGATAAAGGTGGTGCGAAAAGAATAGAGAATAAGTTTTTGCATGTATCTAAGCCATGCAACCAATGAGAGAGAAGTCTTTATGAAAATGTGTTTGGAAAAAGCAAAAAGCAAGAGAGAGAAAAACTAGAAGGTCTCATAAAATGTTTCTAGGGCATTCTTGGGTTTACGTCTCCAATCTACGGGGCGACTAAGGTCCAAAGACGTATTATAATGTCGCGCTATAATTTTGCAATTCCATCGTATTTCACTTTTATCGGAATCACGACCGGACGATTCGCGACGGAAACAAGTGTCGCTAAAACGGTTCGAAATTCACACCAGGAATTTCGCCAGCCTTGAGCTATCAACTCGAGCTTAGCTAGGAAATTATAAATTTCCGTCGGAGATATTTTCCTCAATATCCTCCGTTCGTTCTAAAGGCGGCCGAAACGGTCAAACCGTCGCCAAACAGCGTACTGTCGCTAAAAACAGAAAATCACTGAAACAAGCATTCATTGGGAACGAATCCCACAGCAACCACGGCTAGGGTATACGAGACCCATAAACACGTCATCAAGCATCCAAAAACATATAATCACTGACAGTCGCACGTTTCTGTCAGAAACGGAAAAGAAGAAAGTCGGGATTTCACACACGGCGCTATCCATCACCTTCCTCTCTCTCCACACACGCGGGCCAATCATTTCTTTCCACAACTGTGTCAGCAGATAATGACACTCATGGTATCAGCAGCGTAAAATCTCCCTATATTTTAATGTATTAGAATAATTTATTTTTATAATTATAATAAATTAAGTCAATTAAAGTGTATAAAAAATTTAATCAAATTTAAATAATGTAAAATATTATTTTTGTTATAATCTTATGTATTTATTTCATTATTATTATTTTAGAGTTTTTATGATTTCAATAAATACTTGCAATATATAATAATATAATAGGTATAAAATAATAAATAAATGAGTAAAATCTAAAAATAATATTTATTTAATATAAAAACATTAAAAATACTTATAATAGAAATGAAAGTAATAAAATTTATATAATTATTTAATTATAAGCGGGCCAACGGTTCAACCAGTGACCCGATGGTTGAACCTTTAACCCAGTGACCCTATAATCTCACTGGTTCCATTGGCGGGTCGGTTCTGATAACTATGAACATAACTGTCCCTATTTTGCCACGGTGGCAACTGGTGGTCTCCATCAGGTGCTGACTGGGATGATGACATCAACATGCAAATTTGACCTTTTTAAAAATAATGCAATCCATAGAATCTGAACCAAGGACCTAAAGGAAGTAGACAAACCTCACTTCCACTAGGTCAAGCTAATTTTTGTTATATGAAGTGATTTTTTTAAGGGCAAGTTACTAATATATTCTAATTAGAAACCAAATTTACCACATTGCTCTAAAATAAAAAAAATGATCAAATTGCTCCGTTCCACAAATCTATGGAATCCGTGGCACCATGCCATGTTTTCATGGATCCGTGGCAGGGTGCCACGGATTCTGTATTTTTTTTTATCAAGTTCCACCGAATCCGTGGCACCCTGCCACGGATTCAAAATTCTCTACTGCTCCACCTGAGTTGCATGACACACCAGTCCATATGCAATAAGCTGAATCCTTCTAATCATGCAGGGTCTTTTAATAATAGCATATAAAGTGGTCTTTTAAAACAAAATAGCCTGTCTTATGAACATTTAGTGGTCCATATTATGTCATTGGGGCTTGAATTAGGTATGGCTAGGAAGCACAAAGCTTTGCTTTGAATCTTGGATGGATGTGAAGTTAAATAGGGAATCAAAAAGATCATGGATGATTGTTTTTTTCGCTGTCCTATGGTGTACATGGAACAAGAGAAATGAGGTGGTTTTTAATAGGGGTAGCTTTGATGCAGTTGCTATGAAAAATGAGGTAGCACATCATACCTTAATGGATGATTGTTTGTTAGGACATGTTTCTTGTATTGCTTTGTTAGTTGTTTTCTTCTTTTACTTTCTTTATGACTCACTATGAACTGAACTATAAAAAAAATAAATAACATGTCTTATCCTTCTTGAAATTAACAATGATTAATGAAAAAAAAAGAAACTAAGGCATCATTAAGGGCCACATTCTCTTCCATGTTTAATGTCTGATAAACTTCAAATAAGTCCAAACCTTATAACTTAGCACGCTACTAAACCTGACAAAGCTCTTCTTAAACTAATCAAGTGGTTTATTTATTAATTAGTCATTAGTCATCATAGGTTGCAATATAGTAGAAAACCAAGCTTCTCATGATCATCTTTTTATGTTACAGCATTGGGTTTATCCTTTTGTTTTGCTTCCAATGATGAAGTTTCTGCTTTGCTTTCTATAAAAACAAGACTCATTGATCCATTGAACACCCTGCATGATTGCAAGGATTCAGCTTATTGCATACGGACTGATGTGTCATGCAACTCAGGTGGAGCAGTAGAGAATTTTGCATCCGTGGCACCCTGCCACGGATTCGATGGAACTTGATAAAAAAAAAACACAGAATCCGTGGCACCCTGCCACGGATCCAAAAAAATATGGCAGGGTGCCACGGATTCCATAGATTTGTGGAACAGAGTAATTTGATCAATTTTTTTTGTTAAATTTGGTTTCTAGTTAGAATCTATTAGTAACTTGCCCTTTTTTTAATATATATATTATATAACGATATATTATATTCTCTAATTAATAATTAGAGTTTGAAGTATTTTATTAAATATTATTTTTATAATTACTTAACTATTATTTTATTTTATATTCAATGTTTCTAAAATTAAATTTTTTATTATATAATAATATTAAAATAAATATTAGATTGCAATTATCTAATATATGCTTAAAATTAAAAAATAATAAAAAGTACTAATATTATTTTTTGTTAATTAATAAGAAATAATAACATTAATAATTTTGCTAATTTATTAAAAATAATAATATTAATAATTTTGTAAATTTATTTAAAAAAATAATAATAGTTTTTTAATTGATTAATAATATTAATTATTTTGTTAATTTATTAAATACAATATTAAAAAGAATTTACTATATTTAATAAGTTTACAAAATTAGTATTATTATTATTTTTTAATAAGTTTACAAAATTATTAATATAATTATTTTTTAATAAATTACAAAATTTTTAATAAATTAACAAAAATAAAAATATCAATAATTTTGTAATATATTTACAAAATTGTTTATTTTTAATTTTAAACATATATATTAAATCATTAATATCTGATATTTATTTGATATTCTTATATAATAAAAAATTATATTTTTAGAAACATTGAGTATAAAATAAAATACTTCAAACTCAAATATAATATATCGTTATATAATATATATATATATATATATATATATATATATAATAATAATAATAATAATAATAATAATAATAATAATAAACCTATTGAAATAGAAAAGTCAATATATAAACTTCAAAGTATAGACAATATTAGCCTAAGATTAAAAATGGAAACGAAAGTGGATGAATTAAAAGAAAAACTTAGAAATATTAGTTTAGGTAAGACCATTAATACATAGAAACGGAGGGATTAGAATTAAATAAAATCACCAATAAGTCAAATTATCCTAAAACTAGAAATTATTACACTAGACCATCTCCAGTAGATGTGGGTTTAGAAGAAAGATCACAATTAATACAAAATAGTTTTTCTGGATCAGATTTAGTAGAATGGAATGTCGATGGATTAAGTGAACAAGCAATTTTAGATCAAATGTGTAGTATGACAATGGCAGTAACTGCTTATAAAATGAGAAAAATTTCAAATAAAGATGCAGCTATTATGCTAACACAAGGATTTACAGGTCAATTAAAAGGATGGTGGGATAATTTTCTTACCATCCAAGAAAAAGATTTAATTCTTAACAGTATTAAACAAGAAGACCAATCTCAAGATGCTACATCAACTTTAATATATACAATTATTAAGAATTTTGTTGGTGATCCAG
>JASCZI010091423.1:0-15439 GCA_036250425.1 Stylosanthes scabra | reverse complement strand
TCTTTAAACCCCCCCCCCCCCCCCCCCCCCACCCCTTTTTTTTTTCTAAATAGGACGATAAGGTATTAATTATCATCAACCAACAAAGTTATTTGGATTTTATTCTTAAATATTCTTTATTGGATCTTTCTATATTTTCATAATATAGTGTTCCTCAAAATAGAATACTGTTGTCGGTGATCTTATAACTAATTTCCCAACAATAATTTTAAATTTTAAATTATAGATAACACAAAACTTACTATAGTAAAGTATAATAAAATAAAAAACAATAATTTAACAATTGAACGGATAGAGCATTGAAAAGCTCAACCGTTTATTTATAGTAGGGATATTAATTTATTTTTAAGAAAACAAGAACTTGCCAAATGTAAACAGATTAAGGTAAAATATGCATAAGAGCCTTTTAATTTATTTGCGGTTAAAAATCTTCTGTACGTACAATATTGTTTAGGTTAAAAATCTAAATTTTGTTTTTTTTTTTTTTTTAATTTCCAGAAAAGTTGTAGAATCTCATCAACTCTAAAAGGGAATGAAAAGGTTGATTAAAACCCCAACCAGAACAACAACATAGAGATAAGATTTAGATTTAGATGTGTTTATTGCTTGATATATTATTTAATGGCTATTATACTTTAACACCAATGAAATAGAGGCTTCAATAGCTATGGGCAGTTGGTGTTGGATCCAATAAATTCCAAGTCATAATTTCTATTATTTAAAAATTTTGAGTTCAATTATTTTTGTTTTTTCAAAAAAAAAAGAATTCTTTAAAATAAACAAAAAATATCTATACAAAAATTAATATTTCTAAAAAAACTTACACAAAGGAGTGTCATATCACTACAAAAGAAATTGACAGATAGATAATGGTAATTTATTAGTGGCGGTTTAAATTTTATTAAATTGTCGCTAAATATAATATGTGACAATGGTTTTCAGAAAAATTGCAAAGTTGCAAGATTTAAACTACATAAACTTCATAAATTTTATACGCATCCTTGAAACAATTTCCCCTTTTTCTTTTGTGGAGTGGAACCATTTATCGTTTTTTTTTCTCACGTAAAAATCATGGGAATTGTGGATTAATTTGTTAAATTTTCGAAATCTAGTTAAATTAAATATGCATAACACTTGGTCAATTTTATAAATGAAAAGAAACAAGATTTTTGGGGTTGTAGAAACACTGTAGATGGAGCAGGATATTTTGCAATTGTTTGGAATAATTGAAAACTAAGAAACATAATAATTTTTAAGGGATACAATAATTTAAACCAGATTGGCTAATTGAGAATGTGAATTTGAAGATAAGCTAGCCTTGTACAGTTGTTGTATGTAAGAAAGACGAGATAAAGGAATGAACATGAGAATTATGTCGTATTCGTGTTCGTATTAAACTTTTTTTATGGCATTGCTGAGGAGAGTAGTGAATTGGTATAATCCTTTTGGTGAGGCAACCCATGAACAAGTTGCATGCAATTAATTAGCTTTAATTAGCTAATTAATTGAAGTGTGATCAAATTGAGATATCTAATTAGACATGGCGTCCATTTTAGTGTTTCCTTGAGTTGAAATAAAGTAGATATTGTGATCAAATAATTATCACAGTAGTGTCAAATAGTAGATCGACACATCATAGATGAACTGACACGTCCTTATGATTATCATTTAACAATTTGCTATAAGGAATTGATTTGTTAAATTTTTCATTTTATCGGAATGGATTTGAGAATTTAATTATTAGAAAAATGCTATGTCCAAATTACAAATAATCAGGATTCTTGGCTTTTTAAGCCTTTTAGTGTTTCCTTGAGTTTTTTATAACATTACTGTTGCATCAAGATGATGAAAACAATATCTAGGGTTATGTTTGGAAAAGAGATTGGGACTGAGTGACTGAGACTGCGGGAATTGAGACTGAGATACTGAGATTAAATTTGATTTGTGTATTGTGTTTGATTTAAGATGGACTAAATTTAATTATGTCTCAGTATCATGTTTGATTTAGTAAAAATTAGTAGGCCAAAATACATGAAATGACCAAATTAAAATACCCATAAAACTAACAAAAAACCCTAATTCTACCATGTCACCCCCAAATTTTCACATCTTCCTATCCTCCCTCACATGTGAGTTTTCTTTGTTCGTTTCCCTTCAGCAGGTCGGGCTCGCCGTCGCCCTTCTTCCCTTTTCCAACGTAGTCTCAGTGGCAGTTGGGTGATGAACCCATATTTGATGATGAAATATGTGTTATATTTGATGGGTTTATCGATCTAAAATCACATAATTGCTTGTGAATACCCATGTTTGTGAACATTTTCTATATTTGTTCTAATTGAGAAATACATGCTAAATTAGCTTTGAATTGAGTGGAATTCATACAATTTCATCCCATTTGGTACCTTGATATGTTTGCTAGCGCATTTCAGGGTTTTATGGATTGAGAAATGCATGAGAAAGGCTAAGGAAGACATTGGAAGCAAAGGATTCATGAAGATGAGCAAAAAAGGGAGGATTCTAGATTCTGCAAGGTGCTAGTGAAGTTGCAAGCGAAGCTGCGCACGCAACACTGGAACAGAGAGCAGTTTTGATTCTGTCCAGACCAAGTTGCGTATGCAACTTTCAAACATGCGTACGCAACTTCCTCCCCGAAGCCTTCTTCGAGCTCTCTGGACAAGAGTTGCGTACGCAACTTTACGCTGTCATTTCCATAGTTATTTATCATGTCTTTTTACTATGTCAGCCAAGTGCTTGATATTTTATTTCTCATAGATATGAAGTAGTGTTCTTGTGTCTTGGTCATGGGTTAAGGTGTGGATAATCTTAGCCACTAATCCCTAAGGATAAGAATGGGTTAAGGCCGGGGTTAAAACTGTTCCGTTAACCCTACACCCTTGCCAATAACGGGAGAACCTTAACGACGCGAACTCGATGGGTTATTCGAGTTTGCCGAATACCGAGGATCTACGTTATTGTGTATGCTTAGGACATTCGGAACATGATTAACTCCACCCATTCGACCATTAGACAGAATGGGCTTTGTGTCTTACGTGACAACCATTCATAACTGGGATTAGTGGTGATCATAGGGACACATTATACTTCAACTCAAGACCAGGCACCCTTTATCATCATCAGTTTTATTCAATTATTTTCTTGCTCTTTCTCTTAACTCTCACCATTGCAACCCCAATATTGTAACAACCAAGCACAAGTCACAATATTTCAATTTCTAGGGAGAATGACCCGAGTTCAATACTCGATGTTTTAAACTGGTTGCAAGCTCTGTGACACTTTCTTGTTGATGACCTCGTTGTTACTCTCATAGCTGGTTTGGATTTCTCTACAACGAAATTCTTTTTTTAAATTAAGGAGTTCTGAACCGGTCGCGAGAGCGGCCGCGGGGCGCTCGTCATTGGGCGAGACATGTTCTGTCGCCATTATAGTCGACTTCTCTGTGGCCTTTTCTTCGGTAGGCCGAAGTTGACGCCTGAATCATCTTTTTGGCGGTGGACTTTGCTCTGTTTCACCCCTCTTAACCCCCGTCACTAATCGATTGTGGGTCACTTGAAGTGAACCACACCTTCGCCGTTGTCCAAGTTTGGTAAGGTCTAAGTTCTGTTTTTATTACCTGAGATCTTCGCACTGATTCGTGTATAGGGTTTATACAATAAAACTTTTTGATTGAACATTGATTATGGAGATATGCATTTCTACTGGCGTGCTATACATTTTTTGGGATAATTTTACTTTAAGGAGATTTTGTTGAGTTGAAATTAGGGGGTTATATATAAGAAGGTGTCGATGGCTCTATACTTTTGCATTTGTTTATAATGTTACCTTTTAATTGGGACTGTTTTGGTGCATCAATTGTAAGCAGAATCTTGGTCATTGAATTGTTGATGTGGAATTTTCCCGTTCTACTAAGAAATTTTTTGTCATTGATTATTATTGATTGTTGTGGTTTCAGGTTATTATTGCATCCTTGTAGGTGATTTTTTGCAAAATTAATGAAATTGCAAGATTACGTAGTTACGAGTTTTGAATAGCCCATTGATTTAAGTTTTGTTGTAACCATAAGCATAGAGTAGCACATTCTCTCTAACCGGGCCATTCATATTGTAAGGGTAAGTTCTATGGTAATAGTTAATTGCTCCATTGCCAATTACTTTGGGAAACCCAACTACCAATTTTCTGTTTTTAGTTTGATTCTGAAATTGCCCTCTGATTTTATTATGTCCTTGTTAGTTTCATTGTGTTGATTCCTTTTGCTCTGTAATTTGCAGAATTAGGTACAAAAAGGATACAAGGTATCAAGATATGTCGTATAGAGGTAAACGTTATACCCAAGAATCTGCCGGCAGCGGTAATTCTAGCACGTGGTGATCGATTTTGCGATTGTGGATTGAAAGCTCTGATTCAAGTCTCAAAGAGTGAAGCAAATCCGAGAAGGGAGTATTATTCATGTCCAGCAAGGAGATGTAGATGGTTTAGGTTGGCAGGACCTGCTGTCAAGTGTTCGGTTAGGCTTGGTGCCCAAAATCTTGAACGAGATGCTGAAGAAAGTCAAGTTGGCTTGGGCAGCAGCTTGCTTCTACATGAGAGGGTTAAGAAGATTGAGAATGAGTGTGTGATGTTGAAAATGTTAGCATGTATGAACCTTCTTGGCTTTGTGTTCTCTATGTTTTTGTTAATGTTTTGTTGTTTAAGTATTGAGGTTTAGGGTGTAATGTTGCTGATGGAAGTTAAATGTGATAGAACATAGAACTTTGCTTTTTGCTGATGGAAGTTAATTGTGAAGGAAGTTATGAACAAGTGTGTATTAGTAGATTACTATTCTGTTTAAATGGTTGTACATGGTTCAATTCAGCTAATTAATCCTTCCTCATTTTTGTTATAGGCTGCTATGTTATGCACAAGTGTATGCGTATACATTCCTACTAACAAAAAAGAAATGGCATAACAAATGCTAAAGTGTGGATGTATGATTTATCTATTAAGAAGCTTGGAAAGGAAGAATAATTTGACAAGTTTAAATTAATTGAACCCAACGATGCCTTAAGAACAGCGCGCAAGTGTAATTAGCTACTAAGATTAGAGCTATTCAAGATTCGAAACCTGATTAAATTAGATGCATGGCATGAAGAGTAGTCTTCTTTATGTGGCTATTCTCAACATTCAAAACCTGATTAATTGAATTTAAAAGATTGCACTCGTAGAAACTAATCAACCTCCACAATCCAAATACATCTTCTAACAAAATATCAATCCCATCTCATCCACATTCCAAATTCCCAAGAATGAAACATGTTACCTTCATTCCATTAATTAGGATCAGCCCACTCAAACCCTTTCTTTCTCAATCAGGAACTACTAGCAAACACATTTTTTTTAGTATAACTATAAATATAATAGAAACCTCATAGTCATAACTGCCTTAAGTGAATACTATCGATCCCTTGCTCTTTCACCATCAATACTTGCCGTCAAGAACGTCTTGCGCAAGTGTGGTCTTCTGAGCATCCGTCAAGCCCCAGAAACTCTTCTCCAACCGAGGATCGGAACATATCTTCATGACCACGTGAATTGCATCATGGTCAGCAAACCTCAGCTCCACCAACTTCTCTACCATCTTCACTTCCTCATTCTTCCTTGAGATCGTATTTCCAAGGATTTAGATGTATTCCCTTTGAGCCGCAATTGATTCGTGCACTCCGTCGGTCATCTTTTCCAAGATGTCCGACTACTTCCTCTCTTTTCCAGACAACCTCCAAGTAGATGCTTCGTGATCAACCGAGGATGACGTTCCATTCCCGGCATTTCCTTGAGTTTGAGCTGACCTAGTGGTTGTTGGCTCTGATGACATGAAATAGTCATCAAACGCAGGGTCTTCCTCATTTGGTTCTTCTCCTACTTGTTCCTCATCATCAAACCCACTAACTGCCGCTGATCCAGTTACCCTATCCTTTCCGAAGATCCGGCCAAGTCGTTCGAACATAGGAAAGGGCTTGCCGGGAGTGTAGAATTTCTTAGGATGTGCCTGAAAATTCAAAACTAAATGCCTTAAATGGACATATCATATCAGCAGATGGTATGTATAACAAGATCAGATAGAAGTAACTACCTTCAGCCAAGCATCAAGGACTTCCTTGCTATCAACCTCAATGCATTGTTTCTCCTCATTCCAACCGAACTCACTACAAGCAAGCATGTTCGCAGCATATTGATACTTCTCCTTCATCCGCTTGTGTTTGTTTTTGCAATGCTTTGCAGTGAGGGTGCAGTTATGAAATCTTTCGATCATCTTCAGGGCAAGCTTCTCAAAGGTTCCGGTCTGGAATTGTCCACAATCCGACCGTGTCCCATCCACAACGAACTCTTCCATGAAACCAACAAATGTCTCTGTTTCCTCGTCACTCCACATACCCTTGTCCATGATTTCCTATATGCACAAAAAAATGCAAACAAATCAGAATATGACAAGGGAAACTAAAAGCAAATAATAGAAAAATTGCAATTGAAACAGCAAGCGTCCTATACTCTAGAATCTATTTAACAAGCCAAAGAATATAGCAAGCATATGGTTATACACAATGGTCATAGACAATTCATTAAAATTTGTTTTGTTTCCAATGATTCCACCTATAAATTTTCTTGGTAGCCTCATAGTGACAATCAATGAAAAAAATGCAATTTGTAGCAGAGGTCAAATGATATTGCTGTTAGATCTACAATATCCAAAGAAGCAAACCCAAATAAACAATACATCAGAGTATTGAAGTCACACATTATTACAAACCCAAATACAAAGTAGGATTCAGCAAGTCATACATGATTACAACATAAGGCTAACGACGCTAAGCATCCCACTCTAAACAATACATCACGTTGATCATGTGATCAAGTATTTCGGCACACACCTAAAAAGGTTATTTCTAAACAACTACACCACTCAACAATACATATATCCTCAGTTGCCATTAGCATTCTCAGCAGCCACAAAGCCACTAATTGCTCGCCACTCCTCAAACATTCCAACCGCCATGGTTTCACGCATTTGCGTCCACTCCGCGGTGTTTTCAACAACTTGAATCCTCTCATCTGATCCGGTGAATCATCTCCAGTAGGCGTAAAGGCCTCTAGGAAGGTTGAGTCTTCTTCCGGATCCACATCCATGGTCAACCGAATAAAATTTTGCAGCAAGCAACATGCAATTATTATTTGACTCTGAGTTTTGATGGGATAAAAGGAAAGACTTCTCAATATTGCCCATCGCTTCTTAAGTAATCCAAAGCACCACTCAATAACATTCATAGCCGAGGAGTGCTTCTTATTGAAATGTCCTTAATATGCCTGAGGTGCACGCGAACCATGGCCCCACTCTTTCAGATGATAGCGAGTGCCTCTATAAGGAGCCAGAAATCCAGGCCCATTTTTGTAACCAGCATCGACTAAGTATTAATTACCTATCAACATCACAATAAACACAAATTTTAAAATCACTATGTTTACCTACTCTAAGACAACTATCTAGTGGTTATAAATGAACTAAGTTATCATGAGGAACTTGGAGGCTATTGCGACGTGTGATAGCATCTCGGAGCACTCTTGAATCGAACGCGGACCCTTCCCAACCGCTGAGCACATAGACAAAGCTCATGTCCCGATTACAGACCCCTAATACATTGGTGCAAACCTTACCCTTTCTTGTCTGGTATCTTGACTTATGACTTTCGGGGACGGTTACCTCTATGTACGTACATCTAATGCCCCAAACAGCCCTATATAGTCAAAACAAACATTTGGACATTTAAGAGGTTGGATTTTATTAGATATTGAAACAACTAACGAAAACACCAACAAAAATTTCAATACCTTAAACTTATTCCACGTAGGACCTGTACAGTTTTCTTCAACAGGTGTAGGCTTTACGAATAGAATACTTTGAACACGGATAACAGCCCTTAAGACTCTATTAAAATACCTACTCACTGTTTTCTAGACCGACAAAATTTGACTTGTAGACTACGGTTTTTTTTTTATTAGCTAAGATTATTAGGAATGTGGCAACTTGCTCGGGTAAGCTTACCCGTCCATCCTCAACCAACCCCCCACGGGTTTGTAGCAATTCACACAAATTGACAAATGCATTTGTGTTCATTCTCAACTCCCATACACAATTCCTATCACCCTCCCCAATTATACGTTCTAGCGTGCATCACTCCTAATTCTATTATTCACTCTTCCCCCTAACGGCAACCGATCATTATCTTTTTCCCTAAAATACACAATCAACGTAAGAATGAGATAAAACATCATATTATCATGCCTCATTCTCATCAATTAGTAAAAAGCAACACATAGCTTAACCTTTTCGGAACGATCCATTTTTTCCTAGAAAAAGCATCAATTTGGTAGAAATTAGAATAAAAAAGGAACTTTATTCAATTAAAAAGTTTTCAGTTTAGTCACCATTTTGAAAGAAAATTAGAAGCAGACCAGCAGTAAAAATCATAGACAAGAGTAACATCAACAAACAATGTTGAATGCAAACCCCTTCACTGATTATTTAAGACATGCCTACAGATAATGTGGAATAACAAATTGAGGATCAAATGATTCACCATAACCATAGTAAAGGAATAAATGAATTCATTAGCAAATGAAATATATTAGGCTGAATTAATGATGCTCAACTAATAGAGGAAGCAATATATAGCAGCATCGGCATGAAGATAGTCAATAGAATGATGCAAAATTTAGATCAAACTACTGAAATTTCTGCAATAAATAGTTAATTCCAACCTTATCAAACTATATGAGCGGTGCTTTTATTAAAACTCTAGTTTGTGAACCAAATTTATATGGGACAGCAAATAAAACATGATAGTCACCCTTTCTAATACACATCCAGGTTGCAAGAGAGGAAGAAATCAAGAAAAACAGAAAAACAAATCCACATTACGATGACTTAGACGTTCCAAAAATTTTCTCTTCTCATGGACTTCAGATTGCAATACTTCACCAAAATTTTCACTACTCATAGACTTCATATTGCAAACTTCTCTACTCATGGAATTTCTAGGTTTAATTTGTTAGATTTATTTGCAAAATGAGTCACCATAACTTTCAGAATGCATTGACCAAACAAATTTCTTGGAAATATTGGTTTGTGAAAAGCCAGCAAAATCAAAATCTCAAGAAAACCCTAGAAGAAAAATACACCATCGAAATGGCTCAGTTACACATAACACATACGAAAGGACTTTCCCACACCAACGCAATTCAACAAACAAATCAGGAGAAAATGATTAGGAGGGCACGAAGATTATGTCACACAGACTTCGAACAACACCACGAAGAACAGAGACAAAATAACTCATCATAAACATGGGTTACAAGGGAGGGGCTTACCTCTGCCGAGCTTGAGCCTTCAACAATCGTCCTCTCCGATGCCGGGACAACCCAATCCAATGGCCAACTGCTGCTACTGCTATGTCTCACTCTCACGATGCTTGAGGTTTGCGACTACATGAACAAAGAAGAAGGGGCTGAAGCAATTGACTAGAAACCCTAATTCAATTAAGAGGGGTAAAGCTTGGCATATGCCAAATTATATGAGGGTATGAATGGAAAGAAATTTTTTTGAAATTTCAATTTTAGTCTCCAGTCTCACCATGTCTCTTAACTGGAGGTACTGTAAATACTTGAATTTTTTAGACTGGGACTGAAATTTTAGTTCCAGTTCTCATAAAAAAACACAATATTGAGTCACAATCTCTCACTCTCAGTGCCAGTATAGTAAATCAAATGCTACCTAGAAGATATTAATTTAGAATCTGAAATCATTCCTTATATATATAGGAATAATTCTGAAGGTTTTTAATAATCAATTATAGCAGCCATAATTAAAATAGTTTTTGGGAAATAAAATATTATGAGTCTACATTTAGGACAAACAACATTTATTTATTTTCTTAAGGTTTGGTGAAACTTGATGATCTAACTCTGTTATTTTTAAAACCATGCTTTATAATATACTTAATATATATTCCATTGTATTATTTGTATAAAACATAACAGAAAAATATAGATATAAATATAATAATAACATCCTCTGAAAAAAATCAATATATATCAATTGATGAATATACATTACAAAAAAGTCACGAATTGGATTTCACCAAATATTAGCTAGAGAGATTAGTATAATTTATCTTATGATTTTTATACATATTCATCAATATCATTACATCAAGTTGCTCGTGTATGCTACACTGACCCAGCTAGCTTTCTCTCACTATGCATCAAAAGAAAAAGTAACATATATGTACATACAGAAAAATAATAGAAAGAAAAGAAAAGAATTCATCATCATAATAATAATGGATTTATAATCTATTGGAAGTGACATGATGTTGAAAATATTGGGTATTGGTTACAATCTATGGAATTATGAAGAAGATTATTTATGCCTGCCAGTGCCAGATTGATATAAACAGCCACACCCGCACGTGAATAATTTGATTATTGTCAATGCAACTTTTATCTCTCTCTCTGATAAGTATAAAGTCAACGTAACCTAATTGACAATTTCCTGCAACCATGACTTCAAATTCAATACATTAACGGAAATAGAGGAGAAGAAACTGTTTCTTTTTATTTTTAATAATTAAAAGTCTTCAAGAAAATAGGGCTGGGTGGTGATGCGTGGATAATATTATAACTATGCTTTGAAAATTAAAGACACATATACAAATACAATGTTGATCATTTGATTGAGCTTAAAATAGACTAGAAAACCGTGTGCACTGTCACACACACACACAGATAGATATATCATACATATATATATAATCATCGTATTTTCTAAAAAATAAAAAATAATAAAAAATTCTCTGGTATGCTCTTTAAAATTATGCTATAAATGTTGAATTTGGTTTTATATATAATTTAAAAAAGGTTGCCAATATATAATTATCAGTGTTTTATGTGCATATTTAAGCAATTAATTTTTCATACAGTAGACAATACTAAAAAAAACAAATAAAAATGCTGCACAAATTGTATTTCAAATCCAGAAAAATGAGTTTTAGGTATATATTGTTATAATTATATCTCTTATTATTAATTTTGCATCACATATCTTATTATATTATGAATCTCACAATACAAAATTATCATAAAAAAAAAAATATGAAATCTATGCTCATCAAATTCATTTTTTCGTATCATTTTTGTAAAGAACAATGCTACAGATCCAACATTAGGCACTACTACATTGCAGCTCTGTACCGACGGCTATTACCGACGGTCAAGGAGCATGGAGTGTACCGACGGCTAAAAGTAATAGAGCCGTCGGTAAAATTATGGCTAAACTTGAGGGAAAATTGGCGTTGCGTATAAAATTATTTCGCGCCAAACGGCGCCACGACGGCTGAATAATACCGACGGCTCAGCCGTCGATGAGGCCGCCGTCGTCAGAAGTGGAGGTGTTGTGGCTTTTAGCAACGGCTTAGCCGTCGGTAATTATAGCGACGGCTTAGCCGTTGGCTAGCCGTCGGTACTATTATCGTGGCGGGAAAATTTGAATTTGGCTCGTCAATATTACTGACGGCTAAGCCGTCGGTACGCAGCGCTTTTTTGGATTAATGGAATGCCGCATTTCGCAGGCGTCGGAGATAATAGCTGTCGGTAATAATAAAACAGAATACAAAAACGCGTCGTCCCTTCTTCTTAGCCGTCGGTAATAATAAAACAGAATACAAAAACTCGTCGTCCCTTCTTCTTCTCCATTCCTACGCAGCAGCTTCTTCTTCCCTCTCCCTCTCTCTCAAACCGCCGCCGCCACCACCACTTCCAGCCTCATTTTCTCCCACCTCAGACCTCCATTTGCAGTTCCGTCTCCGCCATTGTGTTCGTGGTAAGTTTCTCTTTAATTTAATCGGTTTAGTTTTTTTTCTTGGTTCAGTTTTTTCGTTGATATTGTATACTCCCATTTTTGGAGCATTATGTGTTTGGCCAATGTTGTAATGTCGCTGAATTTCAAGGGTAAAGGTTCATTACTGCCGCTGTTGCTGCTGCCGTGGTGGGTGTGGATCGTCCGTTGTTGTGCAGATCTGGCGTTGCCCATTTTTTCCCAACACTGATTAGGTTGCTCATCTAATTAATTTAGTTAATTAGCACTGGACACATATAAATATGAAATTGGAATAAATAATTTATTTGGCAAATATAGAAAAATAGAAATTTGATCGTATGTTTAGGATAGAGACTTGAACAATTAGGATAGAATTGTAGGCTGAGAGAGGAGAATGAATCTGTGCGGGGGTGTAGAGATCCTTCCGGTTTGTTTGCTGTGGAGATTGTTTGTGTTTGCTCTGTACTTGTTGTGGGGAATAAGGTGGATAGAACGGCTAGGTTTAATCAACGTAATTGCTAATGTATGTTGATTTTGTATGCAATTTTATTTTTTTCGGAACCTTGAAATCGTTTGGGTGCAGACCCAGTCTCAGGAGGTCTCCGAGTTGCGGAAGGCCTACGCGGACATGTACAGTCTCCTCACGCAGATGCGGAGCGGCGGATCGACCTCTGCGTCGTTGCCAGACTTCCCTCCACCGCCACCACCACAGACTGATACCCCGGGTACTGGCCCGGGTAGTGGCTCCCCCGATGCCGATGATGACCCAGACTATGTTCGACAGTTTTTATTTCATTTTCGACTGTATTCGTCTGAAATTCTGATATTATTTTTTATTCGTATTCGCATTTATTGATAAACCTTTTTTTATTCAATACGCTTTGTTTTATATTGCTTCAATTTAAATCAGGTTCATAAGGAGCTTCACAATAAAATTTAAAAAAAATAAAATTACATATTTACCAAGGCCAAGCCGTCGGTAATATGAAGGAAAAAATTAAATTTTTTTTATTAACCGTCGGTAATATATAAATATTTTTAAAAAATGGACGGTATAATTACCGACGGTTACGCCGACGGTATAATTAAAATAATATTACCGACGGTTCATCGGGCCCGTCGGTACTAATTACCGACGGAATAAATACCTACTGACGGTTTGGCCGTCGGTCTTAATATTTACCGACGGCTAAGCCGTTGGTACGACCGTCGGTCTAATTAAACAGTGTTGTAGTGAGGGAGCCAATAGGGAGTCAATAAGTTATCATCCAAAGTTTATATGAGTTATCATCTGTAACTCATATATCCAACAATAAATTATCATCTAAAATTTATATTATTTATCATCCATAATATATGTTAATATATGTTGGCTCCCTATTAGTTATGATGTGTTGATTCCGTAGTCTTTTTCGTTTTTAAAATAAAAAAATAAGAATAATGAATAGTGGAGAATTATTTGAGAATTTGATGATGGGTTTGGCAGATGAGACCCACGTGGTAGCAAATTAAATTTGACTACTATTAATTTTCCATATTTTTTTTTATTTATTTTTTTGGTTAGGTAATTATAGGTTACGGTCCCCACTATTTTTAGGTATTGAATTTAGGTAAAGAGGGGTCACGTGTGCCATAAAATGTCTTCATGGAAAGCTACAGTGGATTTATCATCATGTATATTCTGGCGGCCAATGTAGTGCTTGGTTTTCAAATTAAAGGGTTTTAGATATGATTGAATTCTTTGAGTGAATGAATTTCTCAATTCAAAGTCCTAACATATATCAAATTTAACTGTTTTGTTTGCAATAGTTGTCATGCATGCATGCTTCCTTAATTAAGTTTTTTAATAATAGGATTCAGATTCAGATGCACACGTGTGTGAAGTGAATCAAAGAATGAATGAATGTTATGATGATAACATGACAGCAACGAATTTAGTCAGTTACGTACGTTTTTGAGGTGCCATTTCAAGATAAGTAGATTTTCTTTTACCAATCAGAACCAGTTGATACTCTTTTTGTTACTTCTAATGTTCAATTTGTATACCCTTTATTTTGGAAATATATTCTTTCTATGTTTTTAGATTTGAAACCTAAAAGGTCTTTTTATGAGGTTTTCTTTTCTTTTCTTTTTTTTTAATTTGCTTTGCTTCTTTTCTAAGAGTTAAGTTATATATGCTTAATAATTATATAAAACATAAAACATATTACACAAAGAATAGAGATAAGAAGCTAATGCTTGAAAAAAAATTAAAATGACAATTTTAGCTTTGATTTTTTGAGAATTTAGGATTTGAGATTTGGTATTAAAAATTTAAAATTTAAGATAAAAATAATTTTAAATATTTTGATAATATTTTTCTGAAAAAAGTTATTCCCTAATTAAACTTTTAAAACCTACTATTATTAAAATTCGAATTCATTCATGAGTAGTTAATTATTAGAGGTTATGGATTTAGATCTCAAAAGTAATATCCCATAAAATTATGGACATCTAATAATTATCGTGTCATATAAACACTATGAAAAGATGAATGCTTTTAGGCTTACCTAGGTGATGCATGCCCTTTTTCACCTTCTATCGTTTGTATCATAAATTTTAAAACTTTTTGTATTAATAGGCAAGTTTTATTAGCTTCGGTTTCTTAAGTAATTTTTCTTAGAAGTTTATGTTACAAGTTTTTTTATTCTCATTTGACAATCAATAAATTAATTTCTTAATTATGGCTAAAAGTATAAAACTAAATAAGTAGGTTTTGATGTGTTAACTGAGAATTAATTCAGCCACATAAATTGCAAATCCATTAGAATTAAAGAAAATTAAAGAATCATGCATTATATTGTTACACTTATACTTTAGCTAGTAGATTTGCACTGTTTGAACAAACTCAACATCAACGTCTGATCAGTCTTAATTATTCCACTACCTACCATTTTGCATGCATGCCACCATTATTATCAATGGATGGTTTTTCTTATTTTTTCAAACAAAGTAGGCCATGCCTTGTTCCATCACATTATTATTAAGTGTATATATATATATATATATATATATATATATATATATATGGAAAAGTTTTAAGTATATTAAAATACTAGTGTTCCTAAAATACTTATATATAATTATATACATAGGGAGGTATTATTGCACATTGTAAATAATTCATCCTTTAACTTAAATTTTGTAAGAAGCTATTAAATAATTTTTTCTAGACTTAATTATAAGTCATTTACATAATTCTTTAATTAAAAACCTAATTATTTTATTAAGATGTTTGAATCCATATATATATATATATATATATATATATATATATAGGTGTACACCTATTTTGCTTAATTAAATTTAACTAAATTATTGATGTCATTCTATTTAATATGGAAGTGATCTTTTATTTAATATAGAATTAATGACTTGATTAAATTTGATTGAAGAAAATAAGTATACACTTAGAATTATATATATATATATATATATATATATATATATATATATATATATATATATATATATATATAT
>JASCZI010091417.1:3596-19812 GCA_036250425.1 Stylosanthes scabra | reverse complement strand
AAAAAACTTAAGACTAATAAAATTTTATTTTTACAAGTTTAATTTTCTTTTCATAAATTTTTGAAAACAAACAAACAAGAATGTAAACCTAGATTTTAAATTAAGAATGTTGTGTCCATTTAAGCATAGATTTTACTATCATAGTATCTAACACATTGTTACATTCCACAAAATAATATAGTGAGATGAATGATGAGGGCATGAAAGTCACTTATGGAATGCACTGAATTGTTATACAAACTAATAACAATAAAAGAATAAATTAGAAGGAAAAAAATAGCATCCGAGGCACCCTAATAACACCAGTGCCGCATCCTAACCCTGTGTCACCCAAAATACACCAGTGCCGCCCCCAACCCCCGCGGCACTGGACCTGCAGAGTCTCGTCCCTATCCCCTGCCACTAGCCCAACTAAAAAGGTGCCAGTGCCGCCCCCAACCCCCGTGGCACTCGTGCTGCTGCATTCCGCCCCCAACCCTCGCGACACTACTAATACGACCTAAAAACGTAAATTTACATAATTTTATTTGTTTGTAAATTCTTCATTTATTTTTTGTTAAAAAAAATCCCGAAAAAGAAGATTGACCAAATTGATTTGATTTTGATCCTAAATTTTTATAAGTAAAAGTATAATTATCTCTTACCTTTGATGACAGTATATATTGTTATTGTTTTAAAGTTGTTATGTTTTGATGCATAATTTTGTAAATTTATTATGTCCCTAATGTCTATTTTAAGCATTATGGATGAACATTTCAAGGTTAGAATACTTTATTATTTTTCATTAGACTTTAAGTAATATTTTTTAAAAATTAGAATACTTTTCAACTTAAAAATTTTGTTGTTAAAAAAGACAAATTTTCATTTCCATGTTTTTTTAGTATTCAAATCCATTTTTATGTTTGTTAATATTTCAATCATGGAGTTAGTTCATAATCATACAAATATATACGTTCAAGATGTATGAAAATTAAGAAATTAATAATACATACTATTTTTTTTTATGGATAAATAGTTACAACACCAATAATATATAAACACCAATAATGTATAAATTTACAATGAACTAAATATAAATATTCAACTTGGATAAAAAAATAATTTATATTATATAAAACTCACTAAATAAAATAACATTGAGAAACTCAAAATAATCTATATTTTCTATTTCCAAAATATTAACTAAAATAATATTTTTTATTTCTTATTTAATATTTATCGAAATAGTAATATATTTTGTTATTCAGCTCATCGTGCGTGCCTATATCTACTTTAACTAATCCTTGTTCTATCCATCAATGTGATTGAGCCCTATTAGAATATCATGTCTTCAAAATACATAAATGGCACTTCCTAAAACACAATTTCTAATTTTGCTTGGTATATAAAACATTTTCCTTCTCAAAAACCTTTTACTTAGAAGAGTTTCATAAGGGTAAAGTATCGTTTTCGTCCCTAACGTTTGAGGTAAGTCTCAAAGATGTTCCTAACGTTTAAAATGTCTTATTTGTGTCCCTAACATTTTGAAATTGTATTAATTTTGTCCCATTGTTAATTCTATTAGTATAAATTCCAACAATATACTCTTCCAAATGTAAAATAAATTAACTAATAACTTTCTAGAGCCAATATTTACTACAATCACACTCAAACAACTAAAAAAAGGTAAAGTTTTGGTGAGGAAGAAGAATTGTTATATACTTTTCTTCTTTTGGTCTTTGTGTTGTGTTTGTATAGCGTGGAAAATAATAATGAATACAAATGAAGTGAACACATCACTTATAATATTTTTGTGTTATAAACTAACTTATACAAGTATGACTTTGTTAGAAATTTTTATAATTGTTTGACGGTGGGATAAAATTGATACTTTTTCAAAACGTTAGGATACAAATAGGACATTTTAAATGCTAGGGACATCTTTAAGATTTACCCCAAACGTTAGGGACGAAAACGATATTTTACCCGTTTCATAATTATCTTTAATTAATTGCTTCACTTTTTAAACAAAAAGTCATATGAAATGCAACCAGATTATCTATTCTACAACACTATTTCATGTGTATAGCTATAACACGATGGTCTCGTTAAAATTTCTAAAAATTGTGAACGTGGATACTTCTCAATTGTTTATGTGTGATTCATATATTGGCCGAAAGTTTTTTAGTATTGATGACCATCGCCAAAATTTAATATGCAAAATAATCCGATTGAAAATAGCGAAGAAAGATCCTACCAAAAAAGGCAAAGTAGAGAACACAGATCTTCAAAAATAGTTTATGGTCATTGGTGATTTCAAATATTCAGAATGTACAGAAGAAGATTTCTTAGGTGGTGAAAGTATTTAATGGTCTACTAAGATTTCAACTGTTATCTCTAAAATAAAAAAATATGGATATATATTAGAAATAATCACAGCCACATGTTTAGAATTTTTTTTCATAATATTTAAAGGGCTACTAGATACTTTCACCACTATAGATAAAAGGTTATTTGTGCTAACGACTTTAGCTTTTCACATTATTTCATTGAAAAAATATTAATTTTCAGAATCGGAACTTGCTCAACTAAAAGCTGCCTAATTTCAAGAAGCAAGGCATAGACAAAAGACATTCTTATGTTTGAATAGCTAATGCCTAACAATAACTTTTGTGTTCTTTCATTTGTCAAACATATTTACTTCATCTTCATTTTATGAAATTTTAATGTTATTTTAAAAGTCATTATTACCTACTTAAAACAATAATTAATTAAAGAATATAATCACTCTTAACTTTTAATACATTACAAATCATAAAACACTTTTATTTCAATACTAATAGTTCTAACCCTATTCAACTCCAAACACCTCACTTTTTTTTTCTCTATTTGATTTTTAATATTCACTTGCTATAGTACCAATTTATTACTCAAATTTCTTTAATTCTTTTGGTCAGATAAACAATGTTTTTGAGTTGCTCTAGTTACATATACAAATTCATGAAATTTGTTTTGGATATTTAATGATATTATTAGTCTTTATAGTTTGTCTTCTTAAAAAGTTGTTTTACCATTTCTGTTTTAATTTATTTATGCTAATTTTGCAGATTTGAACAATGAAGAGTTGATGAATATTCCATAAAGAAAATACCACCATGACATGACTATCATTGGAATGGATCAACCAACTTCAAAGACATCACAAAGAAAATTTACATTTTAAGATTTTCAAGTAAAAAAAAAGTATTTTCTGTTATGAAGTTATGATATTTATAGTGTGCATTACATTAGTTTTCTTAGGTATTTAAAATATTTTGCATAAGATAAATTATTATTTTATTTGACCACTCAATAATTATTAGAGAAAATTTTTCTGCATGTAAGGAATTTTTTTCCAATGGAATAATAAAATGAATATGAATATATATCAATAAAGAAAGATGTTAGGATAATATATTTTACGGAAAATTAATTAGTTGTTACTTTATTATTTTAATAAATACACTATTTCTTTTTTATTATTGATATGTTATATATAGAAACTTTTTTTAAGGGGAGAAAAATGTTTTTATTGGTTAAAAAATTAACTATTGATCATTCTATCATATATTTTTAAATATTATAAATTATGTTACAATGATATTAAAATAATTTAACAATATATTTATCAATTATATTAGATGTACATAAAAAAATTAATCATTAAATTAACTGTGTATAAAATATATATTAAAATATAATATATAATTTAAAATAACTTAAATAATACATATATTTATACATAAATATACAATACATATATTTTATTACTAAATTCTTTGAGGTTGGGGTTGGAGACTCTGTCCCCTTTGAGCATAACGTAGCTCTGCCCCTGTATATAGTTATGCTATAAATTTTTTTGAATTAATATTCATGTATTATATAATTATTAACAATGACAACATTAAAATAATTTATACAAATATATTTCTAATTTTTGTTATATATATCGCAAAAAAAATAGGTATTTTCAGGTTTTAATCTAGTTTTTACATAATTAGAAGACACAAGACAACATCTATATTACAAAAATTGATTAGAGATGAAATCACAGAAAACACGATGAAGTCAGCTGGGAACATTTGTGAAAAAATGATGAAATTGTAACTGCACCAAAATCAATGAAGGCACCAGATCAATTAAATGTTGAAAATGGTCCCTCCCTCCTCTTGCATGCTCTTTCCCTGCTATTTCAATCAAATTGCATTAAAAGAAAAATCAAAACCCCAACATCAAAAGAGAATAAAAATACAATGAAAAGCGTTGGAATAAAATTGATGAAAGAAAAAGAGAATAAAAATTGAAATTCGGGTTTATATCGTGAGAAAAAGATGAACTGAGTAAACATTATCGTGTTGATGAGAGCTTCAAAACTTTTTGTGCGTTAAGAGGAAAAGTTAGAATGGCGAAGAAAAATCACTATGCTGAGAAGAGAAGAGAGAATTTTTTTTGAAGGGCACGTGTGGGGGAGTGTTTATTGGAGCTGGAATAATGTTGGAGTGGGAATAATAGTAGGTGGGTTGGCGTCGTATATCACTTAAGTAACATAATAAAATTAGATTTTAATACGTATAAAAATACTTGATGACGGATGCAAATAACATTTTTGTTGTACTTTACATAGTCATCCAATTATGTATAAAATTATCATTAAGTGCGACTTTTACCAAAAAAATATTTCGAAAGTCACATGTATAGACATGTTGGATTGACTATGAGGTATTTGCAGATGCTCTACCCATTCAAAGAAGTTCAATTTACATCAGAATTAACAATTAAAATCTTTTAAGAGAATAATACTAGTTATTAAACCTTTCCCTCCTCTAATGCTAGCTTCCTATACAACTGCTTTTGGTGATTAATAAATTCCAAAAACAGCTCTCTCAGGTCAGCAGCAATCTTAAATTCTTGACTTCCCGATGGAACAACCTTCAAATGGTTGTTCGTCAGGCAGTTTTGATTCTGCGATACACAATAAGCAAAAATACATTATACATATTACAAATAAGTTAAACAACACAGATTTTTACACAAAATATATAGTAACTAATTTGATGATTGAATTTTTATATGGACGTAGCATTTTTGAAATGCATTTCGTCAATATATCTAACAATAAATTTAGTTTATACACATTTTCCTGTATAAATATACTATAGAAATATCCAATCATATTATACATCATTAAACAATCACACAAAAAATTAGTCATCAAATCAACTATCACTATAGAACACACATTGAAGTACTAAGTACGCATTAAAAATGAGTTAAACAATATATGTATGAACAAATTACATAGTGGCTTATTTTGGTGAATTTTTTTGTGTGTACATAGCAATTTTGCTAAAAAATAATCTATCTTTTCACATCTATCACTGCAAAATTCATCAAAAAGTTTGAATTTAATTGTATAAAAGTATGAACAAATATAAATTATCACTATTAAAATTGAACCTCTTAATAATAAATTATGCATGGTCAACAAAAGGAGGTTATATAGATATATCAAACAATGTATTGTTATATTTACAAAAGTAATTACCTTTCTCACTTACTAATGCTTCAAAGGTCATCCAAAATAATAAATTTGATTTGATAACCAAAATAAACATGGGTAAAATACTTGTAAGTTCCCAACATTTGACCCAAATCCTAATTACTAATGTTTAAGATGTCCTATTTTAGTCCCAAAATATTTCAAATGGTATCAATGTTGTCACGCTATTAAGTTTGACAAATATTTAACGAAATGAATGACATAAATGTAACTCTTCAATGTGACAGTCACACTTGACATTACAATTTGGGAGAAAAATATTAAATTTAAATTTATCTTAGCATAACTAAACAAACGTCCAACAAGTTATGAGTGGAAAAAGCTTAAGATTATCCATGTGTAGTGACTAAAGGGTGAAGGTGATATGTCAATTACCAAGATAAATGCAAATTTAACATCAACTTATGAAAGTTAATGTGCATGTCACTCACTGTTAAATATTTGTGTCAAATTTAACAGCAGAACATTGATGCTGTCATTTTGATACTAAGTTAGAGATTAAATTAATATTTATGTCAAACATTAAGAACCAAAATATTACCCATAAAAGATTGTTTATTGTTAGTCAATCAAATTAAACTCTAAATAACAGATTTAGTTTGTCTACACGGTTAACGTGAAATATTTTATAGATATCTACTTATACATTGTATTATCACATCAACATATATAACTATAGTTCACATTTACAAATTTATCTTGAAAAGATGAATTTCACACAATAATATTGTAAAATATGGGTTAATAGTAAAATTAATCCATGAAAGATGGGTCGTTCTTCAAATTCGTCCCTAATATCAATTAAATGAGTCTTCTAAAGATTATAAACTAATGAAACTTATCCTTCCATTAACAATTTTTGTTAACAATTGAAGAATGGAATGTTAACTAAAAGCATGGACACTTCAGATATCTAATTGGATGTTGGCTAGATATAATTATAAAAACGGTAATGCTACCTATACCACTGTACACCTCCGTACATCCTATTTACAACACGTAAAATGCAAACTTTAGCACAGAAAAATTCACAAAGCACATAAATACAACATATATAGAAACAGTTACGTATAGCACAAAAATAGTGTATTTCAACACATAAATCAAAATAGAAAAAGAAGACAATGGGTATATGAAGGTGTATAACGGTACACGTAGATTAATGCTTATGAAAATCTATTAATTTGATATAAGCCCCAATTTTTGTCAACATCCAATTGGACATGCTAAGTGGCTTATATGCTGCCAATTTACATTTTACATCATCAATTGTTAATGCAAACAGTAAAGGAGTGACAAGAGGGAAAATTCGATTAATTTGTAATCTTTAGAGAACCAATTTAATTGATAAAATCTTTAAGAGATGAATTTGGAGAACGACTGGTGACTAATTTGATAATTAGTCCTATAAAAATTATAACTAAAGAATAACAAATTAAAAAGTTAAATCCCATTTTGGCTCTTGACATTTGCAGTTTGCATCAAAATAATCCATATGATGTTAATAACACCATTTTAGTCTCTGAAATTGAAAAAATTGCATCAAATTGGTCCCTAACATCCTTTCCACTTAATTCTTTTGCTAATTCCATAAACGACGTGGCAACTGTCTTCCACGTAAGATAACATGAAACTTGTTCATTTCAGTTGTAACGCTAAATGGCATTTTAAAACAATGTTGTCTAATACCAAGAAGCATAAAACATTTATCCCTTTTATTGTGTATTAGATGGTGTTTTTAATAACTGACCATTCAGCGCTATAGGTGGAATAATGTTTCATGTTGTCCAAAATGGAAGACAGTTGTTATGTCACTCATGGAGTTAACAAGAATTAGATGGAAAGGAAGTCAGGAACCAATTGGGTGTAATTTTATATAACGGTAAAGTATTGTTTTGGTCCCTAACGTTTGGGTCGAATCCTATTTTAGTTCCACGTTTAAAACGCCCTATTTCAATTCCTTAGATGAGAATTTAACGCTGTAACTGACGTGGTCGTTTCTCTTTCCGTCTTGAAGAGCCAATGTAAGCTTAACTCATTATGATGGTAAGGTCAAACCACCCACAAGCAGCAATAAAGACTTTCTTCGTTCGATTTTCGCACGACAATGATGAATGGTTAGGGTTTCAAGTGTTCTCTTCGTTACAAGAATAAGAAAAGAAGTTGAAGTGTCAAACTTAGCAATATGAAGTTTTTGAACGCAAGAGTAACGTAACTGATCACCGAACAAATGACCACGTCAGCTACAACATTAAGTTCTCATCTAACCTTATGGGACTTTATTGAATCTAATTGAAACTTTTTCGGAATAAAATATAACGTTTTAAATGGTAGGGACAAAAGTAGAATTCAACCCAAACAGTACTTTATCTTTTTTTTTTTTAATCTCAATGACCAAAATGATGCAATTGGAATCTCAAAACTATTTTAGTATAAACCGCAAATTTCAAGGACCGTGATGGGATTTAGCTCACAAACTAAATTATAACAATTTCTTAGTGCATTAATTTGACATGAAACAATTATTTATTCTTAATGTCTATCACAAGCCTTAAAATTATTCTCACAGAAAAAGGTGAAAGAAACTTTGCCTACCTTAGACTTTGATACAGGCAACAATGTTCCTAGTGACGCTTTAATTTCTTTCTGCCCCGCTAGCTTTTCCATTATCACCCACGGCCTGGAAAAAGACAGCCAAGACATAAATTTCCCAAGAGCAAATAATGAAATTCAATAAATTAAAATAAGTAACCTTTTTAAACAAAATAAAAGGCTTGTACACACTCAAGAATCACGGCCTAAAAATAGGGTCACTAAAGAAAAAGATGCCATATAAACTAGAAATAAGTGCGATGAAGAGAATAAATGAATTTGAATTATGAGGAATAGCGAGAATACACGCACTAACTAAAACCACTCTCACTCAATTGTTAAAAATAGCACAGAAATAAGATTTTATTTGACAACGAAACAGTCTTCTACTTGAGGGTCATTTTTGTCTGCGTTTGAAAATTTCAGAGGCAATTTTGGTGGTTAACTCAAAAATAAAAGATAAATAAAAGTTACCTGCCAATTGAAGATGTTATGATGTGATTGTCATTATCCAAAAATTCACATAGCTTCCGAAAATCTTTTTTAGAATCCAGCACAATGGCAGCCTTGGTATATAATTCCCATGAAAAACTCGGAAAAATGAAGACCCGAGGCGACATTTTAGTGTGTTTATGTAAGAAGTTGACGACAGTTAATGGACCTAAATCCTTGTCAACATTGCCAATCAGTATTGCACACTGATTTTTCAGTCCTTTTAGATTGCTCTCTTCCATTTGTTGGCGCTGGCTTCTGGCTGTAAGCCAATACGAAAAAGAGCAAGCAAAATGAAAAACTGAGGAAACATTGGAACATTAATAATATAGAACACCACAGTTAAAAATAAAAAATAAAGTATGAAAGCAAGATCAAAATTTTAAAAATAATAACAAAGTTTCATACTAGTAATTTTTTTGGGGACATTATTATGGAAACATAAAAGCAAGATAAGTTCAAACGTGCTTGTACTTATGGCCAAATTCATGCATTCCCAAAACATGATTTTGAAAGCTTAGTGCACATTCATCAGATTGCTTTCGTAGAGCATCTCAAACATTTTGAAACTTTTGTGATAATCAAGGAATTCTTAAAAGCAATAAAGCACATCTTATGATTTAGTTTCCTAAATGTAATCAAGTGAATCCATCAAGCAGAATAATGTCATTTAGTCTTCCAATTCTTCCAAGTGCCCAACATACACATAATATACCTTGAATCCAACGTATAATAAAGAAAAATGAATCAGAAGTAAAGATCTTAAATCATTTTGTATAAATCATGGATCAGTTGAGTTTTTACTTCTATAATATAGAAACGCGAATAAGCTGATTCATTAAGAAGCACAGTCAATTTGGGGTATCGTTAATAATAAGAATCAATGTAATATAAGGAACACCAATGAGCTCAACTCTTCATACAATTGTCACTTATAAACATTTAAGAAACATTCCAAATATGTATCAATCAACACCAATAACTCAAAATCCGATAGCGTTTAAGATTAGAAGTCAAAATTCAGATAAAGTAACACTGATGCAGGGAGTTTAAGACCAATATCCCTTAATGTGGGGTTGCTTGTGTTGTGACAAGTTTCTGAAGTGTAGCATCATGAGCTTATGAATCTACACAAAATTTACTCTTGGTTTATCTAAATTAACTTCTTTCAGTATTAACGACCAAATTCCACACAATATGCAATATTTTACTAAGACATGAGCTGCACTTTGTTTGCAGAATCTATTTAATTCACATTCGCACAAAACCCACACCTTGATTAGCTCAAATCCTCTGTAAAAAAAGGGTCAAGCTCTGATGTTTGACACACAAAAACTACTAGAGGGGAAAAAAATGTATATAAAAATGCAAGTACATATAATGAAAACTCCAATTCAACCTTTAGTTAGGTGCCCAGAAGTATCTCAGATTAAATAAAACCAAAGAATAATATCAAGAGTACCAAATTCTTAAACTTCTTATAATTGAAATAACCTCGCGCCCTGGGCCCTGGCTAGAATTTTTGTTTTATTATTATCACAATGATCAAGTGGTACTTTCAAAATAAGTTATCACAGCCATCCTTTAAATACACATATAACATAACATCTGAATTTACATCCTGCCTGCACCTATTCATTATTGCCCCTTCTCAAGCTGATCTAAGGAAAGCGTCCCAAATCCTATTTCCCTATTAAGTTGATGCTAACCACACAACTTGGTGGAGAAACCTTTGCACACATATTGAAATAAAACATTCCATGTCCACACATATCAAATCCTAACTTAGAATCTGTGTACCACAGGAAATTGCTCCGTCAAAATATATCAAATTTGAAAGATTCAAATGAGAGTAGACATTATCAATCTCAAGCCATCTTTCACCATACTAGCAAACCAGGCAATATATATCTATTTGGAATCACTATATTGCTATGCTTCATTTGACCATGGCCATATGATCTTTAGTTACCTATCTGGGCTAGCAGAATAAAACTATTCAGTTTTGGACATCACAACAATTTAGTTACCTATTTGCTAATCTCAAGTTATTAGATATACCAGTTTATAGTAACATAAGAAAGTATCAAAAGTCAAAACCAAATATGACAACATAGAGTTTCTTCTTACTATCAGCTAACTTAGCAGCATCTTTATAAAAAAAATTTAATTTTCCATCTGAAGTGTCAATCTATTCAAGTCTTGTTAAATTCATTTTTTATTGACTATTTAAGACTTGATCAAATAAACTGATCCAAAACACCCCAAGTGTTTAATTAATCAATTAACAATATCAGAAAAGTTAAAGCTACGACAACCAGGGAAATTAAACAAAAACCAGCTCATGTCATGGGTGGCACAATGGTTTTATATCTATCTATTATTGATAATAAACGAACCTTCAGATGACTCAGATCTCACAACAGACCGCTTCGCTCGTCGATTTTCCTGCAGAGGGGAATGCACAATGTAAGACACTGAAAAGGCATCTAAGAACTGGAATTTGAACTACTATTATAATTTGATTCGGCATGCGGCATACCCTTTTGTTTCGTGCAAAATAACCTAGTCTAGGAACAGTATTTGGGCGTTCGTTGCAGCGTACTACAACTTCATGTCCAGAAACTTCCTTTGCCATGGAGATAGGACGAGCCAAAAGAAATTCTCTTGTCTCTCTAGCCACCCAAAAAGAAGTTAGTATAGGATCGAGTTGAATGACAGGCTGAACCAAACAAATACTATCAATGGTTGTATGGGTTAATTTTCCATCATTTGGCCCATGCAACCACGAGATTACAAATAAGCAGGAGCACAATTCCTCTCCAGTGTCAAAAGAATGCTCCTTTTTCAACACCTATGAAAGGAAGCAATAACCATAAGCAACAATTTATTAAAAGAAGCAATTCAATAAGAATGTAAAATTGCATTCAAAAGAAGCTTTTACGAGTAACTTGTCAAAGTTTGCATTTGAAAGAATAACTTTTTAAAAATGGTAGCACCTATGCTAAATCAAACTAAAAATGGCTTTCAATAACCATAAGCAACAATTTATTAATAGCGGTAATGCTATTTGTATACCTATTTTGGCCAACCAAGTCAAGTTATTTATTTTTATGCTAAATAGAAAATAATTTTGATATCAAATAGCACAAAAAATACCACCGAAATTAAGTCAAAATAATCTTTTATTTGACAGGAAATAAATAACTTGGTTGGTCAAAATAGATGTACACTTAGAATTTTTGTTATCCATATATCAAATAAACTTAGATATTTATTAAGTAAATGCTCAAAATGATCCTTGACTTTTTCAGCATGCTTCTAAATGGTCCCTAACTTTTAAAACTTATCAAATTGGTCCTTAATTTTGCAAATTACAAATCTCTTTAGTTCCTAGTTCAACTACCATTAACCTAGTGCTGATATGAAGCGTTAAAATATCAGTGTCTCATCTCTAATAATAAGAGAGTGTAGTCAAGACTTTAAGTATAGTCAAATGTGTCCTAATTTGGCTAATTGAACACATTATAATCTCTACAATATCGTAAAAGAATTAACTAAAATGAGTTCAGATAACAAATTTGTTGGGTCACCGTGGAGAGCACTTAACCATCGGACAGACTTCGGGGAGAAACCAAGTGAGAGAACATAAGATGAAAAGACACCACATCCAGCTCAAAAATTTAAGGTGTCAAGTAAATGAGTCTCTCATCTTATAAACGCGTTACTTCTCTTTGCTTTCAAAGATGTGAGACTAACCTCTCACACTTGAACCTCAACATTCTTCCCCTCAAGTGGGAGTCTCCACATCGAGCACACAATCAACTCTCCATCTTTTAGCTCCTTCACCACATTTGAGTATTGGTCCATCACACCGCAATACCACACCGTGAAACTCGCCGCTCGAACAACCCTTATCAAGAAGACTTTCAATGTTTCTCGCAAATACTCCTTAAAACTAGGTCCATCAACTATCAAGGAGACTTCGGCAAGACCAAGTAGGAGAACATAAAATGAAAAGGCACCACACCCAAGTTAAAATCTTAAGGTGTCAAGTAAATTGGTCTCTCATCTTATAGACTCCTCACTTCTCTTTGCTATCAAAGATGTGAGACTAATCTCTCACGCTTGAACCTCAACAAAATTTAGGACACCTAATTAATCATATTGAAGTCTTAACCATGTGACCTTAATATTGAGATGCCAGGTTAGTATTTTATCGCTTTATGTCAACACTATTTAACAATAGTTGAATTAGAGAATCAATTTGGTCATTGCCTAAAGTTAGCACCATTTAAAAGCAGGCTGAAAAAATCATAACCATTTTAAGCATTTACTCTTTATTAAAGTACAAGGTTATGTTAAACATTTTAATATTAATAAGCCCAAACCAAGGCAACAATCTTAAAAAGGTCCTCCTCAATGCTCATAAACACCATCACCATAACCTAAAGATTGTGTTTGGTAGCAAGAACTGAAACTGAGATTCGAGATTGGGACTCAATATTGTATTTGTTAATAGAGATTTAGATTAAAATTTCAGTCTCTGTCCCTAAAATTTTAGTATTTTCATTTTCAATATCAGTCTCTCCTGCCTTTTAATATAAATCAAATACAATAACAAACTTAATTCGGCCACAGTCTCTCAATATCTGTCTACCCATCTTTATTTCTCCCAAACAAAGCCTAAAAAGCGATAAGCACAAGCACATTGATATCTTGGGAGCTTATCCGATAACGATGTAAATAGTAAAAATATAGGTTTATTAAAAGTATGTGTGATTTTATTTTAATTTCTTGTGGAATATAAAGAATAAGAATCTTTTATATTATCAACTTAGATCCGTAGTGAATAACTTATCAATATCTTTTATCTCTTTTAAAAGCACATTCAACCCTCAAAAAAACTTTACCAAAACAAACCTAAATTGCATGCATTCAAATTTTGTCATAAAGCAAGCATTAAAACATGAAATTCACAAGAGCAATGCACATTTCCCCCAATTTTTACTTCCATGTGTTCCTCTACATTTGAGGAAGGTTAAGAAGGGGCATAACTAAAAAAAAATAAAATCCTCAAAGAGAGAAACTTACTTTTGTTCTCGGTGCATGTGTTTGAACGCATTAACAAAGAAACTAACTCAGTTTTAACTTCATTTCAATTTGGAACAAAATGTGATGCAGAGAAGAAGCCCAGGAAACTAACCGAATCAACCTCGGCGTCGTAGAAGCGAACGTCGTCGTCTCTGAAGCGGTGGCAAGCACAAACCCTGACGCCTTGACGGAGCTGATGACACTCGTAATCCTGGAGCTGCTTGGAGAGTGGCCTGAACCGCTCTATGAATTGATCGAGCTCCTGTTGCGTCTTGAAGTCGGAGGCTTCGAAGACTTCGTCGTGATCGACGGAGAAGTTTAAGTATTTGATTCTGAGTTGGTTATGGTCTTCGAGAGAGATGGCAACGGAGTACCAAGCTTCGTCTTTGAACGACCGGAACTCGGTGTTGTAGTCCGGCTGAGACACCAACGAGAGATTGTTATCCGGCGGCATTGTGGAAATGGAGAAGTAAGACGAAAGGGCGTGATATGCGTGAAGCGTGAAGCGTGAGTGGGAGTGGTGAGTGTGGAGTGCTTTTTTATAGGCTTGTAGTTGTAGAGGCGTCGTCGTGTCCCTGCTGTTGCAACCGCGTATTGCCTAAGTTTTTCAACGTGGCAGGGTACAAAATTTTGTACGTTGTTTCCACTATATATATAAAATATAATTTAGAAAGCATTTATAACAAGACAAAAAAGAAAAAAATGTGTTTATTGCCTTATTTATAATTTAGGAAGCATTTATAAGAACCGAATACGATATTCAAGGACACGTGAGCAAATTTATGTCAAAAAAAAAAAGGACACGTGAGCAATTTAGCATAATTTATTTAGTAAAAATTTTATTTACACGCTAATATTAGTCCATGTGTATTTATATATGGATATATATAATTTTATTTTAATATATATCATTGGATGATTTTTTATGATTAATTTTAATGTGCAAATAACATATCTCTTCCTTTAGTGCTCTATTCATTTCATTTTATTTACACGTTTTCACTTTAACAAGTTAATTAAGGTAATTAATAAAGAGTTAGACTATGGTGTTGAAATGAAAATGTTAAACAGATGTAAGCTCAAGTAGCCGTTTGATGTGTGACTTGTGGCACCTTGGTTTATTGAGGAAAGGACAGTTACTATATTACCACAGGTGCGGCAGTGACTTTGTCGGTTCATGTGTTTTTAATTAGGAATCTTAATTAAGGATTAGTATTGTGGAGGGTTTTTTTTGGTGGGTGGGTAAAATTGTTGGTTGTGTGGGCTTGTATGGTGAGACTCAGAGTTGTGTTGACTTCCATGTGATGGGCCATTATTGAGTAAAATAGTTTTTTGAATTCTCTCTCCGTGCAGTCCAAGAAAGTTGCAACTCCACTGCAATGAGAGGCGGTTTTGTCCAAGGGGTACACTCCATGGCACATGAACTGACGAGAGAAAGAAGAGCAGAGATGGAGCAGAATGCCAGGAAAGGAAAGAAGGTAAGAAAGGAGAATGATGGGGAAGGCTTTACGGGGAATACATCAATGGTTCCTAGAGAAGAAGAGTGGATGGTGAATGAGGCCGAAGGAAACAATGAAACTGTGATGGAAGGAGGAGGAAAAGCAAGAAGCTTCAGTGATGCTGTCAAGGGGAGAAGAACCCTGGCTCGGATATAGAGGATGATGAACTATCCATGGAAGAAGAGGAGGAAATAGGAGAAGATAACACCACATAGGAGGCCGGACAGGGAACAAATGCAGAGCAAAATGGCTCGCAGAATCAAGGTCCTGAGATCAGAGTTGAAAAGGTGAATGGAAGATTCAACTTTGTGGTGAATGAAGCGGCCATCAACCGTCTCTGTCAACCATGGTGGGACACGTTGATAGTCAAGCTTTTAGGGCGACGCATATCTCTGCTAATGCTCACAAGGAGACTAGAAACCATGTGGGAAAAACAGGGCAGTATTGAAGTGATAGACATAGGCAACGGATACTTCATTGTCAAGTTCTTTTCCCAGGAAGATCTTGATTATGCCCTCAGAGAAGGTCCCTGGAGGATTTTCGACCATTATTTGGCAATAAGAGCTTGGAAACCAAATTTCAACCCATTGCAAGCAACCATAGATTACATCACTGCTTGGGTACGACTTCCTGGATTAGCAATTGAGTATTATGATGAAGTGATGCTGGCCAAAATCGGAAATGTTATAGGCATAACTAGGAAAGTGGATACTAATACCATGGAAAGGAGCAGATGTGTTACTGACGTAGCACGGATACTCAAGAGGGGGTGAATTGAGTATCTAAACAACAATCAATATTTCTTGCAGAAACGTAAATTGCTTTGAATTTAAACAACTCAAATGCTTGTACTAGTATTTTTCCAAGGACTTAAGCCAATTCTTAAGTACTTACAAGGAGCTTGTACTTTCCAAAACACATGTATAAATATAAATAACAAAATAGTAAAAGATGAGAGATA
>JASCZI010091416.1:8817-19104 GCA_036250425.1 Stylosanthes scabra | reverse complement strand
CAAATTGCTGAATTGCAGCTTTTTGGGGGGTAGATTTCTTAATTGAACACTTTTTTGGATTATTTATTGTTTTGTCAGATGCCCACATGATTTGATTATGAGTATGTCTTAGATTTCTTTTACAACCCTATTGTACTTGGGTTGAGTTCTTGTGCTATGAGTAGATGCTAAGAAAAGATGTGGTTGGATTTGCTTGTCAATCAAGTTTCAATGTGCAATATATTCTTCCACCAGTTTGTTAGAAGGTTCCATTTCCAAGAGGATTCATGATCATAGTTACATTTCAATGTTGCTGGGTTCAATCTGCTTCTTTATATATCATACCTTACATTACATTCAAATATAATGTGTTGTATATGCAATTCTGATTTGAGTCTCATACACCAAAGCTTAGTCTAGTTTTAAGCATTTCCAGCTCAATGAAAATAGGCCAACATAAATGTGGGGCATGGGGGATACCCAATTCTGCTACTTCCCTAACTGTAGTTTTAAATATGAAAGGATATATCTTGGTCCAAGTTTAGCTGATAGTGTTGCTTTGCAATCTGCATAGTTAGCATGGTTGTTGGCTCATAAATACCATTGTCCTCATCCACATAAGTAGGTATGACTATTCACTGCAGTTTTGGAGTGCTTTTTATATCCATTCATAAATCAATCAAAATATTGATGCGAATTATGTTGTATTTTTCAGAATCTGGTGACACTGCACAACATTTTATGATTTATAAAATGTCATTTAAACACATAAATCTGAATCTGATTATACAAGCGTGTAAAACTCTTTGTATTACTAAATTGTGCATTACTAAAATGTTGAGTGCATTGTCATTAAATATAAGATGAACTAACTAAAGTGTACTTTATTCCAAATTTTAAGGGAGAGAGTTGTCTCGCATTAACGGTCAGTAATTTAAGTGTCTTGCAAGTGATGTAAAGATGCCTTGAATATGAATTAAAGACAGAAAAATTTGAAATTGATTTTGAATCAAATTCCCATATGCATAAAGGTTAACTTTAGAACTTTTTATTTTTTATTTATATAACATAACATCAAGGAGAATACTATGATGCACCTTAGTTTGACTTAGTGTTTAATGCACTGGATTTAATGGTGTTAAAATTCAAAAATAGATTTTTTTTTATAAAATAATTTCTTTAAGCATTTAATATCAATAAAAAGTTTAAAATATTTGTTACATAAACCCTAAAACAATACTAGCAGTGGTTATTTTTGTTGTACCATTCAATGTATTCAATATATATCACTTCAGCAGCATAGTACTATACTTTTATCTACCTAATTGCATTGAAGACATTGTCTAACATCAATTTTGGCCTAAACCGCCCTTATGAGACTTAAGTATTCTCTTTGTGATATGCTTCTATTATCTGTTGTTACTCTCAAAATATATAAAAGACAACAATCTAATATTTGAAATATTGTCTTATTAATTTCACTGAGTAGTGACTAGTGAGTACAAGCATTGAAAAAAAAAAAAAATAGAGAAACTGTTAGTAAAAGTATTTCTCTTTTAGGAACAATTAATTACTCAACCGGTTAATGAATAACCATTGTTACTTGATTATCCACTTGAATGGTTAACTATTCCTGAAATTTAAAAAAGAAAAACTTTTACTCTTTAACATAAGAACAAGAAAAAGAAAAAAACTATAGTGGAAAATGTCTTCCTTCACAATGAAGGGTTAAACCTCACACATCAAATGAGTTGTTCTTGTAGCATGAACTCCAACCTGAACCTTCCTTTGAAGCAACTAAACCACCTCCATCAGTGCTTATAGATTCATCACTTTGAAATTTCACAGCCATCAACTTCATTGATTTGCAGAGCTGATAACTTATCACTACCACAGTGGTTATCAAGGTCTTCTTCATCTGACAAGCATCTACAACAGTCAAACTCATCCGGATCAGAAGGTTGGCTAATTAAAACTTCTTCTCTCCATGATATTCCTGTTTGGGATTGTGATTGTGATGCATTCCCTATTGTACAACTTGACAACCAGGTATCCTGATCGTCTGAAAATCTCGGAAGTTTGCTGAAATCAATGGATTCACAAGGCACAGCTAAACAATCAAATTGGAAACTAGAATTAACAGAATCCTCTGGTGGCGCAGAGCTATTGAGATGTAGTCCTTCTGATGTGAAAACATCATTGATAGAATTAAGGACAGGATTAGGACTACCTTGTTTTTGATTGTCTGCATGCACAAATGAAAGTGCAACATGGGAGTCTGAACTGGAGTCTGACTGTGGAGTTTGCATAACGTTCCCACTGCCTATTGAATTCGGGGATAAGGGCGAATTCTCATCAATGGGATTGTACTGATATTTTTCACCTATTCCTGAGCTACTACAGCTAAGCATGGAATTTGTAGAAAACAATGTGGATGGATAAGAAGGGGATAACATGGAATCAAAAGGTACTTGGAATTCGGAAATTCCACCTGGAGAAATTGAAGAACAAATCTTTCTCCTTATACGATAAGCAGCACCAGAGAAGTCACTGCTATCAGTTATATTCCAAAAAGATTTAGAACTGCATGATGGTGAAGTACTGGAATAAAAAGTTGTGGATTCAGCTAGTCCCTCGCTTTGTTTTGCTGCGCTGTCAGCATTTGGACTGAGAACTTTCTTCCCCTTGTTACGCGGCGAAGAAAGCCAATGCACTAAAGCTTCAGCTGGCAAAGGCAACAATGAAGGACTCGTATCATTGTTGACATTTGTTGCTTTCTTCTCACCACCATCATTGAAACTATTAGCAGCTTTTTTATCAAAGCCTGAATTGTTCTCTTCTACAGTAAGAATTCCTCTAGGCCTGCATTTCCTCTTGTCAGTGACACCAGAAACAACATATCCAGCACCATAACAAGCCGGCGTGGTTGTTGAAACCAAAGAAGATCCACATTGTATCTCAGGGGAAACAGAGTCATTGATTGGAGGTGTTCTACTAACACTTCTATTTGGGTTCTCATTAACATCCTCATGAACCGTACTATCCAAACCCAACCCAACAACTTTTCTACTCAAAGGACTCAAGCTAGGAGTACCCTGAGAGGTTTCAAGCCGGGAATCCTCACCACCATGATCAGTTATCCCTCTAAAACTGTCTTTCTTCCCCTTTAACTCCTCAGATCCAGGTGCCAACCCAGGTAAGAGTTTGCCAGGCTCACTCAGAACAGAACAAGGCTTAGACTTTTGGCCAGTCTTGGAACCCAATTTCTTATCAGACTGCCACTGGTAGAGGCATGGGGGTTTCTTCCGACACGGCTGTGCCTTCTTCGACAAGATCCTTTTTGCTTGTGGCTCAGCATTACTACCTCTAGAAAGGTTCTCCTTTGAGGACTTAGATTTGGGTTGTTTCGAATCAACCCCAGCAGGTATTGAGTTAGGGGTTTTGGAGAGACTCTTGGGCTTGTGCAATGCAGGTGTTTTGAAAGAAGAGGAAGACATGAACCTGAGGCAACCACTTGGGGTTTCAGTGGAGAGATTGGAAGAAGCATAGCTGCTGTTGCTGCTGCCGGAAATTCGGTTCAGATCCTGCAAAGGGCTTCGAGGACTAAGCCTATTCTTTGCAGAGCTTGCAACAGCCTTTGGTGGAGGCATGGAAGAGGGTTTTCTTGATGAAAATGCCTTGCTCATAGTGAGAACCTGCAGGATCTACAATCACATTGAGCTGAACACTAACACATCAACATTGAACTGATCTGAACATTAATCCATGAAAATTGAACATAAACATCTCACATATCACATTTGCCATAAGCACATTAGGTTTTTTGAACACCCAAGAGTGAAAAAATAGAAATTTTTCTCAAACTATTGAATAACCCACAAATGAAAAGCAAATTTTGATAAAATCCCAGAAACTAACTATAAGCTTGTACTCAATTGCAGAACAGCATACTCAGGAATGGAAAATTGATGATGTTAGAAGCAACATAAGAGGTTGTGATAACTGATAAGTTACCTGTGTAATGTTGAGAAGGTAGAGAAGAAGATCTAAGGAAGTTGGAATCTTGAATTGGATTGAATGTAGAACAAACAAACATTGAGTGAAGAAAATTGTTTGGGGCTCCGATCAGTGTTCCGAAACAGCAACAATGGTGTTCTTGTTCTGCAGCTTCAACTGGAAGAACATGGACAAATATGTACCTCGTTATTTTTCAAACTTGAAATAAAATGTTGCTAATAATGGTTTTTATTATATATTAATTGTTAATTAATTTCTTGGTTAAAAGTTAAATAAAACCGTTTTCGGCTTTTTCTTTTTGACTTGCTGACTTTTTGGTGAGCCCATTTAGGGATTTTGGGCTCTTGCTTATTAATTTTCATTTTCAATTTTTCATTGCGCATAATAACAATAAATCACTATTTAATTAGATTAAATGAGCGCGATAAATTAATTTTTAATCTGGGAAGTTGGGAATACCATGAGCAAACAAAAAAAATTACTACTTAATTACAGTGGTATAAATGAATAATTCTATAATAAATAGTTTTTATCATGTATATAAAGAAGAGATATACTACTTTTATTTTAAAAATTAATAAAAAATAAAATAAAATATTTTACATAATCAAAATTCAACGAAAGAAAATATTCCTTTTTTCATTATTTTTTTCTTTACCATAGAATGTACCGGTATAAATACAAAAAAAAATTACAGTGGTATAATATTCAAGTTTTTGAAACAGAAAAAATATTGACAAAAAAAAAAAAAAAACAGAAAAAATAAAATAAAACAGAAAGAAAAGCACAGTCGGAGACGAAGAGGGAAAGAGAAGCACTTCAACTGTTCAACAACACAAACAAGTTAACAACAACGCCCAAATTCGCGCAAAGCTAGAAGCTCCTCCTCCTCCTCCTCCTCCTCCTCCTTCTTCTTCTTCTTCTTCTTCTTCTTCTTCTAATTCTAGCTTCTGCAAGCATATTCTCTGTCTCTTCCCATGGTACTCTCTCTCTCTCTCTCTCACTCATACGTGTTGGTTGTTCTTGATTGATACATTTGCGTGTGTTTCTATGTCTCAGGATTACCTTAAAACCGCTCTTCCTTCTCAAATAATGTCTGAAAGAGGTTCCAATCTGGTTGTCATTAACCCAGGTACGCAGCAAAAATCAATTTTTGCTCATCGCCCTTTTGCTCATACCTCACTATGAACCTAAAAAAGTCTCAACTTTGTTGATACCCTTTACAATTCAGGCTCAGCAAATATCAGAATTGGCTTGGCTTCACAGGATAACCCTTTCAATATCCCTCATTGCATTGCTCGCCACACTAAACAAGTTCCTAGGAGGAATGTCCAGGATCAGGTTTTTGTGATTCTCTCATCAATTAATTTATTTTTATCTCATACTCTATATGAATTGTTATACCCTTTTCTCTTGGTATATGATTTACTATAATTATTGTTTGGTTTTTGGTTTTTATGCAAGTAGATGCTTAATAGTCAGGTTACAACTGCACAGCATATGGAAAGGGAGAAAGCTTATGATGTTGTAAGCTATCACACATTGTAAAGCTGAAGTTGAAATTTTTGTGTTACTGTTTTTCTAGTGTTGATTTTGCTGTTCCCTTTTGTTGATGTTGAAGATTGCATCAATATTGAAGATACCATTTCTTGATGAAGAAGCTCCGAGTAATGCATTCCCTCGTAAGGTATGTGGAATGTCTTTGCTTGCCTACATTCTTATCAGCTGTTCTCCGATGTTTTATTTCATATACATTTCGTGATTCTTATGCTGTTGTAGTCTTTCTAATTTGAAAATTTTTCAACATCCCCGAGCTTTCTGTACCCTTCAATGCTTTGCATTTCCTGTAGAGTGAAGTCTGGTAACTTAATTTTACTTCTTGTGTTGAAGCCTTTAACCTGAACATGAGTAATGAACTGCTGAGCACAAATAGGTTGCAGACAAATGTACTATTTGTGAGGGAACATTGTTGTTCGATTAAGCCCTTGATGTAATTCTAATGTTTCCATGGTGCTAGTATTTTTTGTTTGATAGAAACATAATGCTAGTACTTTTATTTTATTCCTTAGTATAGTTTAAGCATGTGACTTATACGCTTAACAGGTGCATTCATGCTTTAACACAGGCATGAGTGCGGATACATCCACATTACTCTACTTGTAATTATATTCTTGTTTATCCCACAATATGTTCAGTGTGCCATTAGGATTGCATGCCTGAAGATTTGCATTTCTACATGCTTGCCGACCCACTGAACTAATGACTCTTTTTTCATTACTATCTTTTATAATTTTAGGAAAAAAACGAGTGCTATTACTATAAACTTCTATATATTTTGTGTAGATGGGACGTGTTGATGGACATAATCCACATATTATCAGGAAAGATTTACCCTTCTCTTGGACTAATGTATATGAGGAGGTCACTAGTGCATCTTCAGCATTAGGTAAACAGAAGTTCTACCTAGTACATTCCTGTGTTCCTTAGCTTTGGGGTATGTTTTACGCAAATTAGCTTGCTATTTGATTCATCTTGTCTTTTTAACAAAATACATAATGTGAGCTGCAAAGTGCCCATTTTGAGTATGATGTGAACAAAGTATAGATAGAGCTGATTATTAATAAAAAAAAGTGTTTCAATTATTATTTGAGAAGCCCAAAGACTCGTTAAGATATATTTGCTAAATAGGATCATTAGAATTGAATTTTTCATATAGTAGATCAGTGGGTATTGACTGTGGATAGAATTTTGGCATTTCCCTTGACGGGAGAAAAGTTTGCAATTACTAACTACCATTGTGCTGACTCTATCAAACGTAATTGACTTGCATAAGTTTATATGGTATTACATGTTGATATGATATTAAATTCTGTTACTATTATATAATTAGCTCTATATGTACAAATTGGAATTTATAGAGACATCAAGTAAAGATGTGACTAGTGAGTCTTTGGATCCAAAAGAAGATACAGATTCAAAGGAGCTTCATCTGAGTGGACGAAAATTCAGAGAGTTCATCTGTGGGGAGGAAGCACTAAGAATATCTCCAACTGAACCATATTGTTTAAATCGTCCAATTCGCAGAGGACATTTGAATATTTCTCAACATTATTCCATGCAGCAGGTACTTATTGTTTTCAAACCATAATGAAATGAATGAAAGTAATGTGAATCGGATACCTTTGTTGATTGATGGGATGAAAAAAATATAGATAATATTTATCTTTGGAATTTTGACCTTTTGTCTGAGTTTTTTGGGATCCTTTATGTTGACTATATAAGCTTTGTCTTGGTGATGTTAGCATCTTAATTGCAGTTTTGAAGTACTTTTTGAGATTTTTTTGTCCCTCTCATTCTACACCACTCCACTTGCCTATTTTGCAGGTACTTGAGGATCTGCACACTATATGGGATTGGATTTTAGTAGAGAAGCTGCATATTCCTCATAATGAAAGAAATATGTATTCTGCTGTTCTTGTGTTGCCGGAAACATTTGATAATCGCGGTACGTAGGACTTGATTCTCTAAAAGTTGGAGTGTTTCACCTTTTCTTAATTGTGCATTCCTGTGATTAAGTAATTTAAGGAAAATATATCTTCTAGTTATTGTACATGTTTGATTCCTTGGAAGTCATGTTTTCACACACCTGTTATAGTCATTTTATGCGTTTGTAATTGCCATGTGCAGAAATAAAGGAAATGCTATCTTTAGTACTACAAGGTCTCTGTTTTGGCTCAGCAGTGGTGCACCAGGTATGTGTCCTTTCATCTCTATGTTAGAAAATTATGTTTTCAGCACAGGATCAAGCAACTACACATGAGATGCTGTCGTTGGCATTTTAAATTTTCGTCAAGGGATATATTGAACTCTGGTGACGCCAGTTGCGCAATTACCTAGAGTTTAGATGGATACTGGTATTTTCCAGCAAGCTTTATTCAATCTGATATTTGAATCAAGCATGATGGTGATGAAGCCAATTAAATGAAGTAACTGTGTCAAGCAAAGCTGTTGTGGTCCTCAATTTGCTTGACTCTTCAAGAGATGCATTATTTTTATATAGCAATTTTGCAGTCACACAATGTCACTAAACAATTTCCAAATGAAAGGCTTTATCTTGAATTCAATTTCCCAAGTCTCAACTTGCTTGCCTCATCCGTTTGTGCTCTAGTGGTTTGAAAAAATCCCCATTCTGCAGCAGGGTTCATGATCTTGAAGGATGACGAAATTTGTTTGTAGAATGATTGTGGTGGAGCTCAAACACTAGAGAATCACATAAATCAGGGATTTTGTGCATATAAGGGAGCTGGAAAGTCTTGTTATTTGTCTGAGTTGGATTTCTCCATTACTTTCTAATGGCCTCGTAATGATTTGATTGACCAGGAAGGCCTTGCTGCTGTTTTTGGAAACGGATTATCAACAGCCTGTGTTGTAAATATTGGTGCGCAAGTGACATCAATGATTTGCATAGAGGTAATTGCAACTGTAGCTTCCATCTTCTACTTACTATTATTATTATTTGTGTAACTTGTAACACGTATTGTTTATTGCTTACTACTTATCATGATTTAATTCATAATTCTCTACAATGATATCTTGGAATTGTTTATTCTCTTGTTCAGGATGGAGGTGCACTGCCAACAACTGTGAAGACTTTGCCTTTTGGTGGTGAGGTACAAAGCATGGTTTCTTACTTCTATTAATTAATTACTTCAACTCTTCTACTAAAACCGTTAAAGTACTCTTCTATTAATTAATTGCCTTTTGGACCAAGGGCACACCCAATATTCATTTAAAAAAAAAAAGGCAGAGCTGTATATTTCATTAAGAAAATTGCAACAATAAATATTTAACTTTTTGAAGCCTATTAATCTGCAATAAACCATTTCTATTAATTTGGTGATGTATAGTGGCCCAAACTGAATTCTTCTCCTAACCTTATTAATCCAAAAAGGCTCAAATACTGGAAAGTTGACAACAAAATTCTGATACCATCCTAAAGGATTACTGACCAAAAATTGACTCAATATAATTCCTAAAGTAAAACTTGGCACTGGCCTTTCCCATGAACATAACATTGTGGTCAGTATAAGTATGACAAATCAAGAGGTGTCAAGTGTAATATCATACGATCTCGGTGCAGTTCAATGTAAATTACCCTTCAACAAACGAAACACATGCTTGTCAGTTTGTGTAATGATTGTTTATCATGCAATATGTTTTCATGTAGCTGATATTATTCTTTTTTCCAATTTTTGTTTCTCCAGTTAGTTTTTATTATTGTCTAAATATTAACTTCATATGTTTAGGATATATCAAGGTGCCTTCTCTGGACCCAAAGGCATCACCAGACGTGGCCTCAAATACGTACAGATATGTTGACAAAGCCTATAGATTTGTTAATGTTAAATCAACTTAAGGAGACATATTGTGAGATCAAAGTGAGTTGTTCAACTTTTTTATTCAGTTGCAATTGTTTCACCTTTCATTAAGTTTGCTGAAATTTCCTTTAGTAAGTCAGAGATAAAGCTCATCTTGGGATACAATATGTCCATTTGGTCAAATTTTATATAAATTAAATATGAAATTCTCACTGTAATTTGTCCAAATAATTTCTTTATGCTGCGCTTTTTTCTTTGTTCCATTGCACTCACACATGATTCAGCAACTTTCTAGTTTCAGAGTGCTAACAAAGCTTAGCTGGGGTTAATACCAAAACACATGCACACTAAGCTGGGGAGTTTTGACTTTTGAACATGTGTAACTTGTGAAAATTAATCTTAGAATTGACCAATACGTTTCTCAATTGGTACTTGCTTCCACCGAACATGGATTCATTTTTTTGGTTTCCTGTCTATAGGAGGGAGAACATGATGCTGTTGCTGTAGTTCATTCGTATGAGGACAGAGCGCCGGCTGGATCTCACAAGACAAGACTTACTGCTCTTAATGTGTGTATCCTCTGTTGAACTCTTTCTTCAGTTTACCTCACATGTTGCCTCTGGACAATGCTGATTCTTATTACTCAGGTTCCTCCAATGGGTTTGTTCTATCCTACGCTTTTTGTTCCTGAAGTCTATCCTCCTCCACCTCGTAATTGGTTAGTGTAATACTGAAATTTTTTCCTGTACAAGCATGTTTGTGCACTAAATGCATGTTTACATAACCCTAATGGTATCGCCTTGCCAGGTTTAACGACTATGAGTACATGCTAGAAGAACCATGGCAGATGGAATATACTCGTCCTGATACGTTTTATCCCAATGTTGGTGGAGGGTTACCGATGTGGGAAAGC
>JASCZI010091415.1:11601-27208 GCA_036250425.1 Stylosanthes scabra | reverse complement strand
TTCTTTATTCTTAGATATTTACACTTCCGCGAAAAATTATCTATTGTTGTTTAAACACTCAATTCACCCCCCTCTTGAGTGTTGTGCATTGTGACTAACAGTTATGGACTTCGTCACAAGGCTGTAGGATCAAGTTCGACTCATCGAGGAGAATGTAGGTTCGTGTGCTTAGCAACAATTCAGATGAAAGGATAAATAGGTCGAATGACGTAGCTCGATCCTACCTAAAGAAGTAACAGCTACAGAACGTGGGTATTTTCCTTCAGCAGCAAGGGTAGCAGAAGACGTGGTTCCGCAACTTCAGGACCAAGGAGTCACCTCAAACATGAGCAAAATAAAAAATAACTGAGCCAAGCATCATGCCTATAAATAGAGGACATCTATGTACTTGAAGGCATCATTCTCAGCTTTCTCACTACCACCAAAACTCTGACAAATTCATCAGTCTCCTCAAACGCCAACAAAAAGCAATGGAGTGCAAGTGCAGAACGTGAGTATAGCTCTGAGAGTATCATTTCCCTTTTTGTTTATTTCAATCCTAGTCTTTTACTTATTCTTTCATTTCATGTTCTTTCTATTTATCCCATTTCAATTCATGTCATTTCCGTTCATGTCCTTTTATTTAAGTCATTTCAGCTTTTAGCTAGCTTAGCTCGTTTTCATTTCTTTACTTGCCATTATTTAGTTCAACCATTGTTATTTATTATTGCCTTACCATTCTTTGTAATTCATTGTCGCAATCAATAAAGTTTAATATTGCAATTTCACAATATTCATCTCTTTTGACTTGAAATTGGTCGAAAACCATCTACGTATAGGAGTAGTATCCCGCTCCTCGACACGAGATTGTGGTACTCTACCCCTCTCTTTGATCCTGTTGAAAGTTGGGCGAAACAGGAGGAATGGAAGATTAAAGGAAAGGGATACGACTGTGGTTCATGTGTTTTTGTAAGGTTTGGGAATTCAATTAGGTGATGACTTAAGAACTAAATTCTGGCATGTTCTCTGGCTAAAGGAAGGGAGGCTGAAGGTAGTGTTTGCTAATCTATTCAGGCTGCCAGCGAAAAAGATTGTCTAATTTCAGAATGTGGAACCTGGGATGGGGTGTTATGGAGGTGGAGTATCATTTGGAGGAGCTAAAGGTTCTACACTCTATCCTAGCAAGGGTTGGATAAAGGTAACAAAAGATTGACTGCATGGTATGGAAATATCAATCAAAAGCATACGTATTCAGTTAAAGTCCTTTCTTCAAGTAATTTATAAAAATAAGGAGATAGAAATTGAACCGAATATTTATAGTTTTGAGAAAATCTTGTGGAGAGGTTTTGTATCCCTCGTATTGATATCTTTGTGTGAAATTGGGATGCTTACAGTTGGGAAATCTAAATGCGTTCTGTTTGTGTTGGAATCGAAAACTGTTTATCATTTGATGTATGGGTGTGATACATCATGGAAATTATGTGGGTGATGCTCTTTCTCTTTGATACAGGGTGAGCGTGGGTGCGATTTGATTCAGTTTTAGAAAAACAGTTATCCATGTTACATAAATGCTTCAGTTCGATTTGGTTCTGTTATTTTAAAGAAGTTAACCAAACCAAACCAATATATATCAGTTTGGTTTGGTTCGGTCTTTTCGATTCTTTTATTTGATTAAAAAAAAATTAACCTGTCATTAGTGTCATAGTTTTATAGCCATATTTCAGTGTCCTTCAAACTCATCCTATCTTATTTTCAGAACCAATAAAACAAAATACTAACAATTCAAAGTTCAATAGAGCTAAATTCATCTTTTAAATTACCTAAATCATAATTAACAATTCCTGATATTTTTTTTGGTGTCTAACAATTCCTAATATAATTCAGTTAAACAAATTAAATACCCCAAATAGAACCAATAAATAGAACAAAGGATCATAGCAAAAAATTTGAATAAAATAATTAGAACACAGAATCATAACCGAAGAATTTTAACAAATAATTATAACAAAAAATCAAAACAAATAATTTAGATCAAATAATTAGAACAAGAAATTAGAACAAATTAAAAAAACCAGAACATATAATCAGTAGTTTAGAACAAAAAAGAAAACAATTATGATGGGCTAAGAACAGATTATGGATAGTGCGGAGGATGCTCAGATCTGCGCAGTCAAATACGACGACAACGGCAGGTGCAAACTTGAAGACGACAACTATGGTTGAGAAGGAGGGGAAAAAGGAGAGGAAAGGAACCAAATCAGACGTTTCTGCGTTGCTGGGACTGTTGCGCTGCTGCGAGGACGACACTGCTGGAGCACGGCGCTGGCGGAGGTGCGCGGCGCTGCTGGGACGACGCTGGCAGAGCTGCACGGTGGTGGGAGGCCAATCGTGGTGCGTGGTGGTGGCTGGTGTGAGAGTGAGAGTGAGAGAGACTGAATAGGGGTGGCTATAGGCTAGTGTGGGAGGCCGAGGGTGGTGGTGGATGCAGGTGGTCGGTGCGACTCGGTGGTGGGCTGGTGGTTGGCTATGGGTTAGTGTTGGTGATAGAGAGAACAAGAGAGGGAGAGAGAGAGAGCGCAGTGAGGCGTGAATATGCAGCGGCTGTTGATTGAAAGGGATTAGGGTTTTTTCAATTTATATGCATATAAATTAAGCTGTCCGGTCCGATTCGGTTCGGTTCAAGTTTTTAGTAGAAGAACCGAAAACCAAACCGAACCGAACCGATTAAAAAACTGCATAATTGAATATTTCTATTTTTCTGTTTTCGATTTTTTTGGTTAGGTTGATCGATTTAGTTCAAATAGATTGATCGGTTTAGATCGGTTTTGCTCACCCCTAGTTGTATGGATTTGGTCAGATAGTATAAAACTTTGCTTTAAAAATTGGATGGATGCTGTTGTGAATAAACAGAGAAGAAGTATGCGGGTTATCACTTTTTTCTCGATCAGTATGGATCATATGGAATGAAAGAAACAACATTATTTTCAAGGACATTATTTTAATGAGTTATTCAAATGATATATTTTGATTGGCACTTTTTTAAAGTGATACAATATCAACTTAGTGATACGAGCATTATTTTTTCTATTCATTCCAATGCATAATAAAATATCAAATCAATTCATTTGTCTTTTTAATAAAATTTAATACTAAAGAAAAGTGTTCCATTCGAGGTGCTTTAGTTCTTACTTCCCTTTTTTTCATGTCATCATTTACTTTTTGTAATGACTTATTTTTCGTTATATTTCCTGACATTACAATAATTTGATTACACTAATTTGATATAATTATTCTGTTAAATATATATTTAAAAAAACTATCACTACTAGAGTTTTGCAATCAAATATTGGACGGATCTCACTGGGTTTAGATATGAATAATAGTGGTTTTCCTATATTATAATTAATTAACGATATAATTTTTTGGTGATACTATATGTACCACCATACACTTTTATATATTCCATTTACAATATGAAAAATGTAAATATTAGCACATAAAAATTCACAAAACACATGAATACAACATATAATAGCATAGAAACAAGGGTTAATGTTTAAATTGGTCTTTGAAAAATATCGCAACTTTTAAATTAATCCTCGAAAGATTTTGTTAGTTATATTAGTCCCTGAAAGATGCAATTCTTAGTTAAATTGGTCCTTTTATCAATTAAATGACATGTATTACTAAATGATTGGTTGATGGATGACACCTCATCCAATCATTTCATGCCACGTGGCATTTAAAGATGACGTGTCATCATCTGATTGGTAGAAGGACCAATTTGATTGAAGATTGTATCTGTTAGGGACTAATATGACTAATAAAATCTTCCGTGAACTAATTTGAATAACGTGATATTTTTTAAGAACCAATTTGAACATTATCCCATAAAAACAGTTACGTATAGTATAAAAATAATATATCAATACAAAAATCAAAATAAATAAAAAAGACAAAAGGTGTATGGAGATGTACAGTGGTATATGTAGATTAATTCTATTTTTTTACTTAACATCAATTAAAATTAAACATATGGCAATTTAATACCATCTCATTAATAAATATGAAATTACATCTTAAATCCTATCATTTATATCTTCTTATGGATTAATAGTTAAATTAGTCTTTAAGATATATGGTTTTTCAAATTCATCCTTAGATAATTTGGTCAATCAAATTAGTTCTCCAAAGATTACAAATTAATCATATTTTTTCTTCCCTCACTTTCTTAACATTTGATGTGGCGTTACATAATTAGATGCATATGAAAAATATTCTTACACTGAACAATGCAACCAAATTTAATTCTTAACGGTAATGTTATTTGTACATCTATTTTAGTCAATCAAGTTATTTATTTCTATACTAAATAGAAGACAATTTTGGTGTCAAATAGTCTAAACAATAGCACCGAAATAAACTTCTGCTTAACATCGAAATAGTCTTTTATTTAACATAAAATAAATAATTTGATTTAACTAGATATGTGATAAATCTGTATTATTACATTAGTTTTATGTTAAAAAGAATGAATTTTATCAACTTTGTTTACACTTATAATTGTGATTAGAGACTTTTATGAATTTTCTCCTAATTTATCTTTAAATGTGAAAAATATATTTTTTAATCCTTTAATTGTCAAATTTAATTCATTTTTATTTCACTCAATGTCGTGATGTGTTTGTTTGATGTATTTCAGATTTAGGAAGCATTGATGGTTTGAAAGAAATGAAGGAAGCATGCAAAGGTGTGTACACATCTTTACCAACACATGCCTCAATTAATGAAGCACATGGCCCACATTTTTGGACTCCAAAAAGGCCTCCAAGCATCAAATTCTTTGAAGTACTTAAGGAAGAGTTTTAAGAGGAAAATGTAAGGAGAGTCTAGGGCAGTGTGGTTCTATGTTGCTTTAGAATTTTTAGAGAGATAAGCCCTCCCCTCTCTCTAGATTAGGGTTAGTTTAGTTAGTTTATGTTAGTTTTATTTTAATCTTTGTTAATTAGTGCAAGAATTAATCTTTATTTTCATCTTCTTGTAATTCTTTTTTAGTTATATTTCCACTTTCTCATACTCTTGTTTACTTGTTGTTATGAATGTTCATGAATGCTTTATGTTGAACTTTTAATTTGATATTATGAATGAATTTTTCTTGCGAGTATTATTGATTTATGCTTGTTAATGTTCATTTTAACTTTCTTGCAAGTTTGGTGATGATTAGATGTATATTTGAGTTAATTGCAAGTTATTTTTAAAGATGTTCACCATGTGTTTGATGAAATGCCTAGTGTAGTTTTAAAGTAGTTTTTACACTTGGTTTGATATTGAAAATTAGGGTGATCTTGAGTCACCATTGTTCTTAATGGTTGATAATTGAGAGTTGTTTGATTAGCTTTGTTTTTGCTAACGTTAATCTTTTACTAATTAAAATTATAAGTTGATTATGACTTATGATTGAGATTAGTTGTTCAATTAACCTTGTTTTCACTAGCGCTATTTTTTTTATTAAGTTTAATTATTGAATTGGTTAGGAATTGTAATTGGGGTTGACTGAGCCTAATTGACTTTCCTCAATTTACAGGTATTTACTCCTAGAAATTATTATAATCCCTAATTGGTGGCAAGGATAGTGATCTTTGATTTCCAATCCTAACCAAGCCCTTTAATTAGTTGAACTTTAATTGTTTGTTTCTTTAGTTGTTAGTTATGTTTTCTTTAATTGATAATTAGTTTTAGTTTCCTTGCTTTCAATATAATCTCTTTGTTTCTTGATTGCTTAAAAATCCCTTTGTTTCCTTACAATCAATCTAATCGTAACCTTCGCAAGAGATGACCCGTGTCTAAATTCCTGGATATTAACTTTTTCAAAGGTTTAAAAAACTTTCAAACGTTCTAAATTTGAATGCGAGTATTTGGTGTTCGGAGGTACTATGACGACATAAACTTGATTTCGAGAATTTAAACTCCGAATGTGAATTCTCGCTCATCAATATGCCAAATGCCCTGCTGCATATTATTAGTTAGTGTTCCATATCATTAAAGAAAATTGTTAATTAACAAAGTGACGAACGTATAAATATGATTAATTTGTAAATTTTGAAAATATGATTAATTTGTAATATTTAAATAACAAAAGAATAAATATGAATAACTTATAAATATAAACCTATAATATTTAAATGACTTGTTTGTAAATTGTTAACTAGTTTGATTAAGAAAATTGTTAACGAACTGATAAAAAAAATATGATTAATAATATTTCAAATTATAAATTAAAATTTTTTTATTGAAAATATAAAAATTTATATTTTTAATACATTTCTTTTATAATTATTAATAGTAAATATAATGTGTCTTTAGAACACATATTAGTTAAATTTATAAATTTAATATCACTTAAATTTGGCCAGCCCTTTATCATTTCCAAAAAATCCTCCAATAATCCATTACAAGGTAAATTGGTGAAAAAGCTGGCCGTGGCCCGTGGTACAAAGGCCATCTATCACAAACCTAGGCCCGATGTCGTTCACAGTTGACTACTTGACCCGAACTTAACACCAGCCAAACTAGCTTGCCACCAATAGTAGATCCTCCTCGGCTTACTTCTGTGCTGATTGGATGTGTTAGGGCTAGAATTAAAGAACATGAAAATTAAAGAAGAAGATATGTTGTATCAATTCAAATGGAAGAAGAATTTGATAATTGACTTAATTGATTGAAGAAGATGAATAAAAGAAAATGCAATTCTCTTTACTTCAAGTGAAAGAGGTAAAACTCTTAATGAACCAAAATTCAATAATTCATAATTTGCCTATCCAATACAATGATATGAACTTCCTATTTAAAATACTAGAGCACTAGAAAATTCTAATGGGCTTAGTTAAAGGCCCATCGTAACAGTATCCCACCCTTCAAACCAACCTTGTCCTCAAGGTTGACAAAAAGTAAAACAACTTTCAAAATTCTAAACTTTAATTGCTCCTAATTAATATTATTAAAGAAATTAAAAAGTGATATAATCTACTGCATATAAAACTAAATGCTCCTGTGGGTCCCAAAGTATAATAGAATTAACAAAAATTTTAGTTGAGCCATTGCCATACAAAATCCATGCTATCGTAACATTCTTGAAAAATTGGGCTTGGCATTGGCCCAAAAAGGCTAACAAGAGTCTCCAAGGGACCACTCCATTTGTCCTCCTTCATCGCTGCTACTGAATAGGGAAATGGAAGGAATACCCTTCAATTCTAGATGACCACCACTTCTTCTAGCCACATTTGCGCCTGCAACCACCACACCGACCACTTCTCTGACGACTAGGACACCCATCCAAGCGCCGCGACTGTGTTTTCCTTCCGTCCCTCTCCATGCGCCGCCGCTGCTTTTGAAATCATCCCTCTCTCGGTAGTGCATCTCGCTGAGACCGATTCTATTGCCAATGTTCGCGACGTCCTCCAACTTCCCCTTGGCGAAAGCACCGTCCTCGGGGTCGTTTCCCGCTGCCGCTACCGAGCTCTTATTGCAATCCCAAGGAAACACCGCCGAGATGAGCGGGGGTGGGTTTAGAAGGAAAATTCGCCCTAACGGCAGTGCTTTGGGCCTGCTACCAGGCATCGCCACCACTTCTCCTCCACCACAACCGCCAGATCTAAATAATGTCTGCCTCCTTTTCTCCGTGGAAACCGCCGCTACCGTAGGATGATGGTGTCGCCGCTGTTCGCGAATCTCAAGTTCTAGAGCACTGGGCTCGCGCTCTTCTTCCACCACCGCGTGTGAGTTCAGATCCAGCGTTTCTGGTGGTGGTCGCTGCACTAGAACCACCCTCACCAGTTCAGACCATTTACCGGCGTGTCGATCTTCGAAGCCCCCGGCTAGGTCGTCATCACCACTGCCCGGTTCATCCAATTCAGCCTCATTTTCTTTTTGTTGCTTCTGGTCTATAATTCTTGTTACGCTCTGAAATTATGATCTATTTTTCTTTGAATTTAACTGTGAAATCAATTGTTATTCTGCTGTGTTTGGATTTGGATCTTGATCTGCTTTGTCTATAGCATTCTGAAGAGTTCCTGCTTCTCCTTCAACATGTAATTGTGACACTGAATTTGTATGGATTTGAATTGTTTGAAAATTTTCTTGATCTAAAGTCTCTAGAGCTTCTTCTAGTTCATCTTTGCTTGCTGTTTTGTGCTTAATTTCTTGATCTTCCTCAATTTTTGCTTGAATTTCTTGCTCAATTGATGATTGAAATTGAGTTGTCTCTTGAATAATTTGTGATTGTTGCTGCTGTTCTTGCTTGAGATTTAGCCTAGCCTTAATTTCCTCCCACTCAATTTCCCATTCCTCAATTTCATTCCAGCAAATTTTAGGTAAGATCGGACGCATATCTTGTTGGTAACGATGATAGAATACTATCATAAATGTTTCCAAATTTCCAGAAGGATTGCGGGCCTTCCATATCTGGAACCACCTCAGAGCTTTCCCTCTATCCTTTCTCCACCTCTATGAACCTCTGTTCCTCTGGCATTCTAGTACCGCTCCAGGCAAATTGTCCATCCATAGGCATCCATTTCATTGAAAATTGGAAACGTATCTTCAGACTACAGAATTGTTTGTTTCTCCATAAAAATGGAAGAAACCTCTCAACGAAAGCACCAATTGTTAGGACTAGAATTAAAAAACATGAAAATTAAAGAAGAAGATGTATATTGTTGATTGTATGAATTCAAATGGAAGAAGAATTTGGTAATTGACTTAATTAATTAAAGAAGATGAATAAAAGATAAGACAGTTCTCTTTACTTCAAGTAAAAGAGATAAAACTCCTAATAAATCAAAGTTCAACAATTCATAATTTGTCAATTTAATAGAATGATATGAACTTCCTATTTATAATACTAGAGCACTAGATAATTTTAGATTGTAGCATTCTCTGTTTTTCGGGCCCCATCGTTAAAAAAAAATCCTCCTCGGCTTGGCTTGGATCCACAAGGACAACGCATGGCAACTTCTTCAACATTAACCCTGTCATGAGTCCAAAAAAAAAAATATTAACCCTGTCACACTAACTCCCCATCTAATGCCTATCGTGGACCGTGCACCCCCTTTTCCACACTTTGCCGTCCAGAATAAATCTCTATCGGAAGTTATCAAAAATAACAATAAAAAAACCTCTCTTGTATGGAAAATTATCTGCTAGGGTTTAAGGAATTATCGTGTCATGCAAGCGGAGACTACGGCAGCTGATGAAGCTGACCAACTTCAGAGAAATAAGAAGAAGGTCAGGAGTGATGGAGGATATTTTGGTGGAGATACATCAAAGGTACCCCATTTCGAACCGTGGATGGTGGATGAGACAGCCATTGTAGGGGCAAATGGCAAGAGGCGAACCTATGCAGATCTCATTATGCATGGAAGCTCGGAGCACCACCAGAGGATGAGGAAGAATACAAGGAAGATGACGACTCGGAGGTATCGTCGGAATCTGATGAAGAAATGCCCATAGAAGTGCTAGAGATGTGCCAGGTTGACGGAGACGCATATCGACGGGAAAAGAAAGAAGACAGGAGAACTCCTTCCTTCTCGGTTGCTAGAACACAGGAAGGAAATATCAACATCCATGTAAATAAGGCGGAAAAGAAGAGGATGGAGAAACCATGGAGGAAGGTGCTGATAGTTAAACTCCTTGGAAGGAGGATTAGCTATGGAATCCTAAAAAGAAGATTGGAGAATCTCTGGGCCAGGACTGGTGGGATGGATATTGTTGATTTGGGAAATGAATATTTTTTAGTGAGACTCTACAGCAAGGAGGACTATGACAATGTGTTGGAGAAGGGACCCTGGCTGCTGTTCGACCATTACCTGACTATCAGGAAGTGGTGCCGGATTTCCACCCTTACGGGGCAGCCATTGATAAAATTGCGGCTTGGATAAGATTCCCAGATATCCCACTCGAGTACTATGATAAGAAGTTCCTGGCGGTGGTTGGAGATCAAATAGGGAGGACCTTGAAGGTAGATCTTAACACGGCATACCAAAGCAGAGGGAAGTTCGCACGACTTTGTGTGGAACTGGATCTCAGCAAACCTTTGGAGTCGAAATATGAGGTGAATGGGACGGTTTATCACGTTGAATATGAAGGGTTACACATGATTTGCTTCACATGTGGTAAGTTTGGCCATAAGGATGGGTGCAGCAAAGAAGGGGGAGGAACAGAGAATGAAGATGCTCGTGCAAAGGCTACTTCGGCGGCACAGTCTGAGGGAAATCAAGAAGGGCCTTCAACGGAGATAATGGAAGAGGGGGAGACCAGAAATGGAAAGGGCAAAGAAGTAATTAGGGCTAACCCTAACTATGGGCCCTGGATGGTAGTACAAAAGTAGAGGAAGGACAAAAGGACAATTAGTGGTGCGAATGGGAGCGGTACTGGAGAGAAGGTGCAAAAAGGGGATGAAGGACACAAAAAAATTTTGGTGGAAAATTCGAGCTACGAGGTTCTCGCTGCTAGTGAGGTGAGGGACCACACGAAAACTAATGATGGGGCCAATCATGATGTCTTGCATAAGACAAATCAGAAGAATACACAGAGAATGACTAAGGAATTTCTTAATGGTAGCGAAATGCGCCGCATTAAGTCCCTGAATGGGGCCAGCTCCCCTGCGCAGCCCAATAAAGCCCAAGTTGCAGTGTCACAGCTGGATACGAGGTAATCAAATCTCAAAAGAGGATTGAATGGGCCAGTCTTGAAAAGTAGAACTCAGCCCACTAATTTTGGACCTGTCTTGAATTCTAAGGTGGACAGCCTTGTCCATAGCCCAAACCCCGCATACTCCCACCCCTCTCTAGCAGAAATGATGGAACAGGATGGGACAGTGGTAGCAGAAACTCCCTTTCAGGAAGAGCCTAATCCAAAGCCACCAGATCCAATGGAGGCAACCTCTTCTGAACAGGAGGTGGATGCGGTAATGGTAGAAGATGCTGCTGGAGAAGCTAGTAGAGAGAATAGTTTTGCCCCTTTGGGCGAAGATGAGATCATGGCCTAATGGGCCTTGCTGCTGTCTTCGTGATTTCCATTTGGGCTTGGACCCTCCTTTGTGTTTTTGGTTTTTTGGGCCTTTCTTTTTATCTTGATTATGATTATTTTATGTTGGAATGCTAGGGGAGCAGCGAGCCCCTCTTTTACAAACGTGCTGAAGGAGTATGTCTCTTAATTCAAACCGGATATGGTGGCAATACAGGAAACTAGATGCAGTGGTTCCACTGCATTAGAGTCTATCAAGAGAATTGGCTTTCCTTATCACAGAGTGATCGATGCAAATGGGTTTTCTGGTGGGATTTGGCTTCTGTGGAAGAATCCAGCACTGTGTGTCACAGAGCTTAATAAGCACGACCAAGCCTTGCATGTGGCTATTGAAGAAGATCAGAGGTGTCGGGAGCTTACTGTTGTTTATGCGAATCCAAATGAAAGGAAAAGAAGAGAGGGTAAACAGTTCATTAGCACCATTGCAGGAGTTGTCACAAAACCTTGGCTAATTTGCGGAGACTTCAATGAGATAGGGGATCCAATCGAGAAGAAGGGTGGAGCTCCTCCTGACCATGGACAGATCAGAAAGTTTAGAGACTGGGTGGAACAGTGTAATATCATCGATATTGGGTATGTTGGATCTCATTTTACCTGGAAGGGGCCAATCTGGAGTGACGGAAATAGGATCTTTAAGAGGTTGGACCGAGCCATGGCAAACCTGGATTGGAATACTCTTTTCCCAAATGCCAGTGTTGAAGTTCTGCCACGTATAAGGTCTGATCATTATCCCATCTTAATTAATTGCAGAAATTATGAGAATGGAGCCTGTAATAAACCCTTCCGTTTTGAGTGTATGTATATGACACACCCTAACTTCAATAGGTTCATTAGAGATAACTGGTTTACTGATAGGCCTCTCCCTAGCACTATCCTTAACTTTACTGATAGAGTTAGAGACTAGAATCATGAAGCTTTCGGGAATGTCCTCAAACAGAAGAGAACCCTGCTTAACAGACTGAGAGGTATTCAGAACTCCCCAAGGTATGGATACAGTGAGTTCCTGGAGGATCTGGAATAAACTCTGTCTAAGGAGTTAATTGATATCCTGGATAGAGAACAACTTTTTTGGATGCAGAAGTCCAGAGAAACAAATTTTTAGATGAATTTGTAAAACTAAATGTGTTTTTAATTTTGTATGTAATCTTGATGCTAAAATGCTAATAGGTTCTGTGATAATGTCATATTTGGTGCTGTAATTTTAGGTACTAGGTGCTGTGATTAAGGTACACTATTGTAGTACTTTCGTATTAGTCTGAATGATTTCAGAAATAGAACTCTTTTTATAGAGGATCCTGAATAAAGGCAGTGAGAATGTGAGATTGAAGGAAATAGTAAAAGAAAAGAGAAGAGAAGTAATAAGTAATGGAGAATGCAAAAACAGAAATATAGGATGCTATGTTAACAGAGAAAAATTAACAGAACAAGTCAATTTTGCTGAGGAATAGCTGTCGAATATTAGTCTGAAAAGTTGAACTCAAGCAATACTCACTGTTTCTTCTTTATTAATTTTAGTAATGTTAAGAAGATTTTATTTAGTGGAGACCAAGTATTACAAATGGGCAGAATAGGAACATTGAACACTAGAGGTTCTCTATACAAGAAAAGGAACCAATAGATAAAGAGAAAAAATAATATATCAATGGAGTAATTCTTGTTTATGTAGATTTAAGCCTAAATTGGTTTACTCAAGATATAATTTATGTCAAGGAAATGTGGTGTCATGTGTTAGAACTAGAATTAAGAGACATGAAACTAAAGAAGAAATGTGTATTGTTGATTGTAAGAATTCAATTAGAAGAAGGATTTGGTAATTAACTATGATTGAAGATGAAGATGAATTAGAAAGAACAATTTCTCTTTACTTCAAGTGAAAGAGATAAAACTCCTAATGAACCAATGTTCAACAATTCATAATTTGCCTACTCAATACAATGACATAGCTTCCTATTTATAATACTAGAGTACTTAGTCATTCTAATGGGCTTAACTATTGGCCCATCGTAACAATATCCCACCCATCAATCCAACCTTGTCCTCAAGGTTGAGAAGAACAAAATACAAACAATTAAACTCCTAATTACATATACTAAATGTATGAAATATAAATGAGACTACTAAATAACCCATTTAAAATTAAAAATACCACCAGGGTCCCAAAATTTAAAATAATAGCCCCTAATTAGAGCACAACAAACGAAAATTTCAATCAAATAATCCATAGTGGACCTCAATATGCCTTCAACCGAATTGGTGAATGAATTTGAATCCATTAGCAAAAAAAATTTGCTGACTTTAGGCTGGTGAGTTTGGGCTTTCAATTGGCCCAATACAGGAAACCAGGGTCTCCATTGCGCCTTCTCATTTGCCACCTTTGTCACAATTGCAACCCTTCTCACCTTCTCTCCGTGTTGATCTAATTCCTCATTTCTCATTTCTGATTCCATTGTGCCACATCCAAGCAAACCCACAAGAACATTTATGTTATCATCTACCACATAATATTGGTACTGGCATTGGAACCCTTTTGGCACTGTGATGCTGCCACTCCAGATGAGCTCAGCCCAGACCATCGAAAACTAAACTCTTGCATCGTCCATTGCGCCATCTGCCCACTGCGGCGTTTTTTCCATCACAGATGCTGCTGTTGCAAGTTCTCCCACGACCACGACGTGCAGTTTCAGATCCTGTTTGATCTGCTCTCCGTGCTTGCAAATGCCGGCCATTGTACCCCTGCTGCCATCACTTTCAGTGCCACCATTGAAGGCCCCCTGCGTCGCGATTTAAACCTTCTCCTCCAACCTTCTCTCTCGCTCTCCCTGCGTCGCCGCCATGCTTTCGGTGCCACGGTTCCAAGGAAGGACCGCCGCCATGAGCGGTGGTGGTTTAGCCGCTATCGGAAAAGCATGGCGGAAGCAATCTCTACGAAGATCTCTGCCGGAACTCAGTGCCGCCACCCCGTGACGGTTCGTTGCTTGTGGCTCTCCACTCCCAGTTGTCAGGACATTGTTCTCGGTGTCACTGCCTCTGTCGATGCTCCGATCTGACGATCTTGTTCTTATGTCAAGGTCAGTTCCAACCTGATCTAGATGCTCCACTCTCTTCTTCTCGAGGACGGCGCCACTTCTGGCAACGTCGTTGATGTCACCACCGAAGGCCGCCGCACCTGCTTCTGCCTCATTCCTCTTGGCACATCCTTTTGCTCCTCTACCTTGTTCCTCAATATTTTCACTGTGATTTACTGTAGCATCTAGATCTGCAAGTAGATCAACTTCTTTTTCCTCTGGTTCTTCATCTTTGAACACTATTGTGCTGGGATCTCTGATTTTTAGCTCTGAATTTTGAAATTATGTTTGATTTGCAATTGCTATTGCTTCCTCTGATAATGTGAAATTGAATTGTTGATCTCTTTCTGAATTTGCATCGACTTCTGCCTCTTTTTTCCTTGAATTTCTGTTGATGTTGCTGTGATTTCTTGCTTTGATGATTGCTGAGATATGGTTGCTTCTGGTTGTCGCAAAAGTCTAGCCCTCATCTCTATCCACTCAATTTCCCAGTTTTCCACTTCTTTCCAGCATATCTATGGCAAAATTGGTCGCATATCAGGTTGGAATTGATGGAGAAAAGCTAGATCAAAGGTATCCAACATTCGGATTTTGGAGACTCCATAGATGAAACCATATCGAAGAACGACCGGAAAAGGCACGTGAAACCTCCGCCAATCTCTGCGCTTCCGGTGTGCCTCTACTATTCCAAAATTGCCATGCTGAAATAGACCATCCATAGCCGCTGCCGATTCCGTCGAATGTAGGGAGTTCATCTTCCGCCATAGAAGACTCTCAATGAAAGCACCAAATGTTAGAACTAGAATTAAGAGACATGAAACTAAAGAAGAAATGTGTATTGTTGATGGTAAGAATTCAATTAGAAGAAGGATTTGGTAATTGACTATGATTGAAGATGAAGATGAATTAGAAAGAACAATTTCTCTTTATTTCAACTAAAAGAGATAAAACTTCTAATGAACCAATGTTCAACAATTCATAATTTACCTACTCAATACAATGACATAGCTTTCTATTTATAATACTAGAGTACTTAGTCATTTTAATGGACTTAACTAGTGGCCCATGGTAACATCATGTAATACTATAGGCAACCTGCCTAAGGAGATAAGACTTGAGGGTTTACAACGATATACTCTTGGCCATACTTTGAATCTCTAGTCCTTTATGAGTTTCCCGAACCCCTAAAGAAGTAATAGTTGCTGATTTTAGTGAAGAATTTTGTGGCATCCTTTATAACCAGCTGTCTCACACTTGTTTCTGTTAATTATTAATGCTATTTTTATATTCTATCAAGCCAGTGAAATTGCTGGCTATAAAGCAGCTTTGGCCTTTACTCAGCTATCATTCAGATCTGATGCATCATTTTCTTATTTGCAGGCAGAAGAGTGAAAAAGCAAAGGATTAGAGTCATTTGTACAATATAATCTAACAAATCCCAACGGTTACCGTCTCAATGCTCAATCAATAGCTCCTCCCTCATA
>JASCZI010091414.1:8441-24415 GCA_036250425.1 Stylosanthes scabra | reverse complement strand
CATGTGTTCCTGTTATGTTGAAGTTTTTCTCAATCTTTTCGTTGTCATGGGTTTTCTCATGGCAATACAATTATGGAAAACCAGACCATCCAAAGGCATTTCCAATTCTCCAAAGACATGCCTACGTAAAATGGTGGTCTCAATTTGACTCTTCAATGGCCTATCCCCAGAAGGTCAGAGAATGGTTCAACCTCAATCCCAAAAGCCAGAAGATCTCTGATCCAGAGACGGCCTCGTTTCTTAATCAGAGAGCTCAAATCCAAGCAGCCCTAGCCGGCTCACAATCTAAAAAATCAATCAAAGAAAAACTCAAGCAAATCCTTCATCTGCTTCAAGAAGACGAAGAAGTCTCGTCTGATGAGGAAAGCGAAGAAGGAAGTCCAAATGAAGATGACTGTTTTCCCAAATGATGATTAGAAACCGGAACTGTTACAATCTGTCTCAATCAATGACCGGAACTGTATGGAACCGGAACTGTAGCTATAGTCTAGGTCATCTTTACCTGTACTGTAGAAACAGTGAAATTTTCAATTATAAAAGGAGTCATCGACCATGTTGTGAGGCACCCTTCAGTTTTACATAACACAATCTCATAAGAAGTGAGAGAGAAGTTAGAGAGAGAAGCTCTGAGAGCCCCTTGTAAGCTCTTCAGCTTTTCCTTCTTCCTCCCCCTTCTTCAAATTTTTTCTGTATTTCTGCATACTTCTGCATTCAATAAAATAAAGTTTATATCATACATCTCTCTCTCCCTCAGCTAGTGCAGGCGGACTACCGCTAGGACTAGCTTTCTCCTAATAACACTGGACGGATTACCGCCATAGTACTTATATATATTTAAGCTTTCTGCATATTTATTTGTTCATACTATATCTGTTGCATCATTTGCATACTCCTATCTTCCCCTTTCCCTCCTTGATCCACATCGGGACATCTGGTATATATATATATATATATATATATATATGGGGCGACACGGGGCAGGTAATGGGGCGGGGCTACTAGTAACTATACCCACCCCATATCCGCTCATCCGCCCCAAAAATATGTCCCTTTCAGGGCGGGGCAGGGGCGGCACGGGGCAGGTAATGGGGCGGGGCTACTAGTACATATACCCGCCCCATATCCGTTCATCCGCCCCAAAAATATGTCCCTTTCAGGGCGGGGCAGGTCGGGACGGACGGGTTAGGTCAAATTGTCATCCCTATCTAGAGAGAATAAAATCAAAATTGGAAGGAAGAAGTTTGAACATCTCATGTGTAATTGTGAAACTTATGTCATTCTATTTGAATCTAGAGAAATATCCTAATAGGTTGTTATTTGGTTGCTGTTATTTTAAGATAATTCACCATAATAATTTTTTTTATACTTTTTATGTGTTGTTGGTGTTGAGAGTGATAAAATTTCAATTGTTGTTGGTGTCTTTGTTGTCAAGAATCTGAGTTAAATGACAAATTGATGAAGTCAGAAGATAAATTAACAGAGGTTTGACGGCAACAATAACAGAGAGGGTAGATTGTTTGACGGATCATTTGGTACGTCACGGGCCGCATTGTCATTTTTAATTTATTGGGAGCGTAATATCCAAATGTTAAATGACCAGAGAATGGGGTGAGAATTTACTCTTAAAAATTTAACTTATTTCACTGTTGGGTCAAAAATAAAAAAAGAAAAAGAAAAGAACTCTTCATTTTCCTTAGCTTTACTCCCAATTCTATCGCAATTAAAGTAAAACCCTCGCACCATTTTTGTTTAGCTTGACCTTGCACTTATGCAAGTCAAATAGATTTTCAATTTTTTAGTTCTTCTCACAATACTAGCAAGGCTCTGAATATACAAAACGAATACAAATAACTTAGCTAATAATTAAAAAGTGAAAATTAAATTATTTTTGGGGAGAGTCGGTGTGACTGAAACAATGGAGATTAGCATGGGGTAATGTATAGCTTTGGAAGATGCGTTAAGGGTATTTTATTTTTTATTTGATCTAATAGAAGTATCAAGTGTGTGACTCCTACAAGATGTATTTTGTTTTTTCCTTCTGTAACTAGTTGCTCCATGATGATGGACTCTGTTGAGCTCTCCTTTAATTATAAAAAAGTTTTATTTTTATTAATATTTTATTTGCTTAATTTTAAAGTTGATTAAAACTTTACTTAAATAGGTTTAATGACTTTTAGGAGTTGGAAGTTGGAGTTGAGTTGGGTAAAAAGTCATGTATTCTAATTAGGTAGCAAGAATTTTTTCTTTTAACTAAGAATATAATATAATTGCAGCCACTCTATGAGAATCTGACATTCCTATAATAGGAAGCTTTATGAACATAAAGACATTTTCTCTCAGAAGAGTATTGCTACAGCTCGTAGCCTTTCTGAGGATTTTCTTCGTTAGCTTCCGTTATTGGCTTATATTCTTTTCTCTCTCTTAATCATGATTCTTTCTCCTTATTAATTTGTTTTTCAGAAATTATTAATTGATCCGGAGCAACTCAAATTTATTGCTCTTTCCAATAAAATTTTGCCACATAAATATAGTATTTAATTAATTTAAAATTAATAATAATAAGAATAACATATTAATTTCAGCAATATATCTTATCTCTCCAACTTTTTTTTCTTTCTTTTATTTTTCTATTTCTTTAATTTCTCTTTCAATTTTCAAATATTTCATATGTTACTTTTTTTTAATTTTAATTTCTCATTCAAATATATTTATTTTTCATCTTAATTTTTCATTTTCAATTTGTAATCTATAGACATGAACAGTTAAAAAATTAGACTACAATAAAAATATTCAAAGATATATTTTAATTAAAAAAATCTATTAACAAATTCCAGCAGCAAGGAGATTTTTTTTTTTTGTTTTTTGGGAGTAGGGGGTCGAAAGACCCAAGGCAAAAAGAAGAAACTTCAAAGATATAAACTAAAACAAACTACTGCCCCTTCTTCTAAAAGCACCGGTACTATCCATAAGCAGAGCATGATTAACATCATTAGGTGGAGCATAAAAAATGTGAAAAGCCAAGGGTAACTCTTGACCCTTCTTGGCAAAAATATAAGCTACTGAGTTTCCTTCTCGAAGAGTGTGCAGCCAAGTCACGTTCTCCATGCGGTTGGCAAGAACCTTAATGTCTTCTATAAGAGACTTACATGGACACGAAGATGAACATTCATTTTTTCACAAAATTAAGTGAGAGTCATGTGCAAGAGCAATCTGGAGTCTTTTTATAATTGGAATTTGAGGGAACAATTAACGAGAGAGGAGAATAAAAGAGAAAAAAAGATTGGAGAGAGAAGATATATATTACTGCAATTAATATTGTTAATTTATTATTATAAATTTTAAATTTTAAACTAATTAAATGCTATATCCATGTGGCAAAATGTTATTGAAAAGGGCAAGAAACTTGAGTTGCCTGGAAGCAACTAATAATTTATCTTTATTTTCTGCATTATCACTCTTTTTTATGTTGTCCAAATTGGACCATTTATTTATTTATTTATTCCATAACCAATAAAATTCCTATCTTTGATATAGCTTTTTTTAAAAAAAAATTGTAACAAGAAATTGTTCGTTGGTTGAAAATGTGTCTTTTATTAATAGCATTTTACATCTTAGACTTTTTCAACTATAGATGTTTTCGTCAAATTTCAAGGTTTGCATGCATATATTTTACCTACATTTCATATAATTATTTAATGATGTAGCTATTTAGGGTTTAATTTAATCATATAAAAATTGTGATTCGAAAATGGTACACAATGCATATGATACCTTCGATCTCCTCAGCGATTGCGATTCCAAGATTGAGTCGGTTGAATCGTATGGCTCCAAGATCCTCCTTGGTTGCTCCGATGGATCTCTCCGAATCTATGCGGCACCACCGCCACCACCGGCGGAGCTTCGCAAGGAGCCTTACACGCTGGAGAAGAAGCTTAAAGGCTTTGCGAAAAGGCCTGTGGTGGCAATGCAAGTGGTGGAGTCCAAGGGTTTCCTTATTGCGCTCTCCGAATCCATAGCCATTCATGGCCTCCTCAATTTCGAAGCCATCACCGTCATCAACAAGGCCAAGGGTGCCAATCTCTTCTGTTGGGACGATAATAGGGGCTATTTATGCTTTGCGAGGCAGAAGCGAGTCTGTGTTTTCAAACATGATGGTAATTCCATTTCATTCTATGTTATTTTCTTTACTTTTTGTAATTATCTTTTCTGCAAGGGACCTTTTAGCAAGCATCAGAATTTGTGGGAGCATATGTGATAAATATTGATTTGAGTTTAAACGTTGCAAATGGTGTTTTATATTATTTTTAATTATTTTATGAGTTCAATTTGATGCACTACAAGTTACAAAGTCATCCAATATTCATGCATTTATATTATTTTTAAAGTTGTAATTTTAAAAGTTAATTATTTCTACTGGCAATGCATGATTAGTTGTTTGTAAAACTCTTTTACATTGAGGTATATAAAAATTAAATTCTTATTTTAGTAAGATAACATGACAATATTTTATTAAATCGGTTTTATCTCATTGATCAATTCCAATGTATATTTCAGTTTCAAATAAGCATCAAAAGTAAAATTCCAAAAAATAGCTCATTGGAGCTGATATTTACATATAACACAAGCATTAATGACAAACTTCACTTGTGCTTCAGGTCTTCGAGGAAGAAAACAACAGTTTTTAACCTTTTTAAGAAACAATTGCTATTAATGATGTGATAGTATATGGTACTTGAGAGTTGTTCCCCATGTAATTCATATTTATGCTTACAATGGTGATCTGATTTAGTTAGTTGTGTGTTTATGAAACAATGTTGTTTGGTTTGATCCAATTGTACTATTAAAATTAGTCAAGAAGAAACTTTTAGATACAACCGTTCCTGAAAGAATTTATGGTTATGTTTCATCTACTGCTATTACTGATCTTTTGCGATGAATAAATTTACCCATAAATTTAATAGTATTTGTTTGCAGGTGGTAAAGGATTTGTAGAGGTGAAAGACCATGGTGTTCCTGATACGGTGAAGTCCATGTGTTGGGTTGGGGAGAATATATGTTTGGGGATTCGAAAAGAGTATGTGATTTTGAATGCTGTGAATGGCTCATTATCTGAGGTGTTTACTTCTGGCAGACTAGCGCCGCCTTTAGTAGTTTCTCTTCCTTCTGGAGAACTTCTTCTTGGGAAAGTATTCATCATTTCGTTGGCTTCTTTTCTCATTTTAAAATTTGATCATCATAGTGAACTATATATAACAATGATGATTGTTTTTCACACACACATTTAGAAAATTCATGAATACAGATTTAGATTTTAGAATATATAATGAACTCATTAGAAAGTAGATACTTTGTTGGACAGGAGTATAAGTATTTCCTTTGTTGCTATATATTCTGCTTTTCAGGAATGCTATGCAATAGAAGTTGAGTTCTTATTACATTACAACTTTGAAGTCCTTCTTCTAAACCTCGTCGATTAGAAAATAGGACCTCTAAGTTAGCATTATTGACTAATTGAGTTGCTGGGGAGATAAAAAAATAAATTAAGTCTGCCAACAAAAAAAAAATATACTCTTTTTCATTTTATGTTGTGATCAATTTTTCAAATCATCATACATCATTATTTATTTTCTTAACCCAAATGAATGAAAATTCTCCTGCTGCGTTTTTAGGAGAACATTGGAGTCTTGGTGGACCAAAATAGGAAACTTATTCCAGATGGTAGGATTTGTTGGTCTGAGGCTCCAATAGAAGTTGTAATTCAGATGCCATATGTTATTGCACTATTGCCTAGATTTGTGGAGGTAATTATGCATATGATAGGATTCATTTATCAAAAACTAATTTATGGGTCTTTTCTTAGTGCAAGAGAGGTTTTTACACTAGTGTGTATATATTTCTTGTATTTTCAGATTCGATCTTTGCGAGGTCCATATCCACTGATACAAACAGTAGTTCTTCGGAATGTACGTCATATTCACCAAAGAAATAATTGTGTGATTCTTGCCTTAGAGAATTCTATTTATGCTCTCTTCCCTGTTCCTCTTGGAGCACAGGTATTGGTAATCCTACAAAGAATTACTTTACAAAGAATGTATTATCTTACAATATCGTTGATGTGTTCTATTTGTTGTCAAAAGATTAAGGATTTTAATATATCATTCCAGATTGTTCAATTAGCCGCCTCTGGCAATTTTGAAGAAGCCTTATCCTTGTGCAAGCTCCTTCCACCTGAAGATTCAAGTCTTCGTGCTGCAAAGGAGAGTTCTATTCATATAAGGTTCTTTGTCATTACAAGATTTTCCACTTAAAGAAGACAAGACAATATCCTTAATTTGTTACATCTTTCCTTCTATCATATTTTCTCAAAAGCAGTTAGCCCATAGCCAAACTTTGTGTTTATGCCAAAATCTTAACTATCACTTGAAGTTTCGGTATAAAGGGGGGTAACATTCTGCGAGGTTCATGTTATTTAAACATGTACACGAAAAAAGTTGTATAATGCTTGTTACGTTCATCTTGTTTTAGTTTTTACATGAAAATAGTTTTATAATTACTGGTACTCATATACTATCACAAAATTAATCTCTATGAAAAACCTAATAGTTTTATTCCAAAACTAGAAGTCTAGTATTATGATATTAATCCATAAATGTAGGTGATAATGATGCATGTAGTTGTGTTAAGGGTCTTAATTAGTTACTATTGTGTATACTGTATTCAGCATTTTTCATAATATATTGTTAAAATGTTTTGCCAATTTATATTACAGATATGCACATTATCTTTTTGACAATCAAAGTTATGAAGAGGCAATGGAACATTTTGTAGCATCTCAAGTAGAAATAACTTATGTGCTTTCTTTGTATCCATCAATTATCTTACCAAAGACATCTATAATTCATGAGTCAGAGAAGCTTGTTGACATTTCTGGGGATGATTCGAATCTTTCTAGAGGCTCTTCGGCTGTATCAGATGATACAGAACATTCTCCGACATCTCATTCACTAGATCCTGATGAGAATGCAACATTAGAGTCCAAAAAGATGAGCCATAACATGCTAATGGCTCTGATAAAGTTTTTGCAAAAGAAGAGAAGTACTGTTATTGAGAAGGCTACAGCAGAGGTTACTGAGGAAGTTGTTTCAAATGCAGTTGGAGATAACTTTGTATCCCATAACAATAGTAGGTTAAAGAAAACTACTAGCAAGGTATAATAATATGAGCCTCTCAAGTCTCAACTCAACTAATGTCCATTATAATAATGCTTTTAGTATATATTTGCAAAAATTTATGTCTTTAGCTTTTGGATTCCCACTAGGAATATATTTATGATTGCATATTTTACAAACAAAAGGAAATGATACAAATTTATTGAAATTTCTATGTATGTCTTTGATGGAATAAATGATATCAGCTGTATTGATGGTTAAACTATGGAGATACAGTATTATTAATTATTCTACAATTTATTAAGACAATGTAATAGTAATGTTTGTTTGGAAAATTATTCTTGTTAGGGGCATGGTACAATACCTATTAGTTCACGAGCCCGAGAGATTGCTTCAATATTGGATACTACTTTACTTCAAGCATTATTGCTTACTGGACAACCACTCCTGACTGAAGAATTATTGAAAGGTCTTAATTACTGTGATTTGAAAATATCTGAAGAGATACTTCAAGAAGGTAACTATCATATTGCATTATTAGAACTATACAAGTGCAACTCAATGCATCGTGAAGCTCTTAAACTTGTGCACAAATTGGTGGAAGAATCTAAGAGTTGTGGGTCTGATATTTCACAAAGGTTCAAGCCTGAGACTATGATTGAATATCTAGAGGTAAATTTTATTTACCCTTGACAATTTTGTTCGCAGTTTTCTTGCTTCATTTCTTAAATGGTTCATATGACTAAATATTTGCATTATTGAAACAATAACTTCTTTAATGAAGTATTTATGAAACAAAAATATCTAAATATACCACATTATATAATTTGTGTTCATATATTAAGTGCACAACAATGGTGAGTACGTTATTTTGCCTTCCTGTCATCAGGCTTTGAGCCTAAAAAAAAATAATCAAAGGACGCTTCTTCTATTTTATTTCTTATTGCAGATAAAAAGTAAGTAAATTGTCAAACATTTTTTATTCCTTATCAGCACTATGGTTTGAATTGACTAGAATAGTTTTAGAGGACTAGTGTTGTTGTAAGTTGACTAGCTAATTTAGTTAGCACTAGTGAAAAAAGTTGTGTTTGTTTTCATGGAAATTAATTTAATCATTTCATATAATGTTTGCTCAAAGCTTCAATTCTCCTAAAGTTCTTTATTTAATCACTATTATTATAGATAACTTGTTACTCGGTCTCAAATTTTTTATTCCCTGTGCATTTGTTGCAGCCTTTGTGTGGAACAGATCCCATTCTTGTTTTAGAATTCTCAATGCATGTTCTTGAAAGTTGTCCTACCCAAACCATTGAGTTATTTCTATCTGGAGATATCCCAGCAGAGTTGGTGAATGCATATTTGAAGCAACATGCTCCAAACATGCAAGCCATTTATTTGGAGGCCTTGCATGAAACCAATGAGGATGCCATAACTGGAAGCCTACAAGATGAATTGGTGAGGACCTTTAATGTCTAATACAATGCCTTCGTGGAATTAAGGGGTTGAAACTACTCTATTTCGTTTAGTTGGGTTGAGTCAAAAGCATATAACGACCCAATGAAAGTAGCTTCTAAAATTTTGCTAATATATTTAGCTGCTAAAATATTGTTAAACTAAAAATAAATTTGTTCCTACAATGTAGGTAAACATCTATCTTTCAGAAGTGCTTAACTGGCATGCTGATTTGACTTCTGAAAAAAAATGGGATGAGAAAGTATACTCCTCTAAAAGGAAAAAGTTACTGTCTACCTTAGAAAGTTTATCAGCATACCATCCAGATGCTTTGCTGAGACGTCTTCCACCAAACGCATTGTACGAAGAGCGTGCGATATTGCTAGGAAAAATGAAGCAGCATGAACTAACATTGTCTTTGTACGTTCACAAGGTATATCAAGTTATGATGATGATAGATATATTTACTCTATAAAGAAGTTTAATTGCCTCATATGATGGTATATTATCACTTTTAAGTTTGAATATTGAGGGAAATAATCACTTTACTTTTGTTTTGTAGCTTCAAGCTCCAGAACTTGCATTATCTTATTGTGATCGGGATTACGAGTCTATACCTACACCTTCTATAAAATCGCCTAATAACATATACTTAATGCTCCTGCAAATATATTTGAATCCACGAAAGTCAACCTACAACTTTGAAAAGAACATTACAAATCTATTAGCCCCCAAGAAGCCAACAATTTCAAGGGCTAATTCGAAATTATCGAAGACAAGAAACCGAGGATCAAAGAAAGTTGCTGCAATAGAGATTGCAGAGGACACAAAAGCTAGTTTAAGCAGGACTAGCAGTTTTAGTAAAAGTGATGTTGATGAGGATGAATTTATTGAAGAAGGAGATACTTCAATCATGGTTGATGATGTGCTTCATTTGTTAAGTCGTAGATGGGATAGAATCAATGGAGCCATAGCCCTTAAAATTTTGCCAAATGAGACAAAACTCCAGGTAATATTTAGAACATTATATTTTAATTGTATTCCATTTCCTTATATTTTAATCTGGTAATATTTTGCATGAATATGAAAGATTAGTCATTGAGCTGTATGTTAGTTAATATTTCTTGATCTCTACATATTCTTAATGCATAACACAACTAATTACAGAACACGAAACACTCATTCTTATTGGTCCAACATTTTTTATTACCAGTGTTTTTCTCACTAGGAGTATTTTTTTAATGGTAAGATAATATTTAGTAAATAAAAGTTTGTTAATATGCAGAACTTGCTTCCGTTTCTTGGGCCGCTTCTGAGAAAATCTAGTGAAATGTATCGTAATTGTTCAGTGATCAAGAGATTGAGACAAAGCGAGAACCTGCAGGTAAACATTTAATAGAAATTATGAGTTGTATAGGCTCTCGATTTTGGAACTTTAATAACCCTGATCACTTTTCGCATTGTGTACCATGGCGACACAATGTACTTTTGACACTGTTATGTTCTCTTTTATATTCTGACATTTCTATCTTGTTATTTTGTTATCATGATTCAATTGACTTTTTATATAGGTGAAAGATGAACTCTATGAGAAGAGAAAAGTAGTTCTGGAGATAATGGGTGACGACCATTGTTCCTTGTGCCACAAGAAAATAGGGACAAGTGTTTTTGCGGTCTACCCAAACGGGAGAACTTTAGTACACTTTGTATGTTTTAAAGATTCTCAAAGCATGAAAGTCGTGGCCAAAGGGTCTCCATTGAAGAGAAATTTTAACATTGAGAAGTTACACAATTGGTGATGTTGAACAATGGGGAAAATTCCATTCTACATGGATCTTGCATCACTATTTGACTTTGTGAAATAGGAAGGTTAAGAACAAATATTCGAGTTGAACTTTTTTTTACATAAAAAAAAGCATTACGAGAAAAATTGTAAATGGAGTAAAATTATTATGTCAATTTTCCACACCTAAGGCGTGGTGCGAGGAGAGGAGTCTGGGCGGTGCATCGAACGGCAAAGCAATGGCAACGGAAGGAAGGAGAATGACATGTGACTGATGTGAAGGATGGATTTAGAGAGAGTGATCAGGGTAATGCTGTAATTTTCTGTTCGCTTTTTTTTTTTTTTTTTAGTCATTACACACACCCACCCACTCATACACACTAGAAAATTCTTCAGCCATAACAAAGCTATTGCTGGGGTTTGAACTGTCTACCAGGCAACTAATAACTTTGTCTTTGGTACACTAACCACCTCTTCTCGTATCTTATACGTTCATGTAGTTGGTAGTTCTGAAATCAATTTTTGGTAGGCAAAATAGCAAAGCCAAATAATTAGGTTATGTAAAAGTTATATATTCCAAAATTATAAAAAATTAATACTATCCTTCTTCTCTTTTAATTAGGGTTTGCACATTTAGGCCTGCTGGGTAAATGGGCTAGAATTTTTCTAGCCTGACTGGTATTGGCCCGTTAATTAAATAATTAATTTCTTAAAAAATAAACAAAAATATTAATTTTTAACTTAAAAAAATTACTTTTGAAAAAAAAAATGTTTCTTTTAGCCAAATAACCTTAGAAAAAAAAAGTTTTTTATTTGATGAATCGGAAAAAGTACTATTTTTTTAAATAATTCAAAAATAAATTAAATAAAGGGGACAGTCCGTTTAGTCCGCATGCTAGCCCATTTAATTTGGATTTTTTGGATTAAACGGGCTCAGTCTATTTAGCCCAAATTTTAAACGGTCCAGACTTAGAGATAAAAGCCCGCCCATTTAGATAGATAAACAGGCTGACTCGATATGTTTAACCCATTTTGACGTCCTACTTTTACTCCAATAATTGTTAATACATTTTTCATTCACATTAATTTGATTATATATATATAAATATACACTTTTTTAGCTAAAAAATAAGTGTGTTGTATTCACTAGAAGAATAGAATAGAATAAAATTAAGGGATTTAGCTAATGTACTCTAAGGTGCATTTAGTAGTTGGGATTGGAGTTGAGACTGAGAGATTGAGATTCAATATTGTGTTTGGTTGATTTATATGGAATTGAAATTTTTGGGACCTAAAATTAAAACTTTAATAAATTTTTATTACTCAAATACTTTCATTCAACATTAAAGTTTTCAATATTAATATTTGTCCTCCTCTACCAACTTAATGTAATCTATTTCAATCTTTGTATTTTAGTATATTTTAAACCAAATATTAGTCTCAATCTCTATTTCGTCTATTTCTCTTCCAAACACAACCTTAAAATATATGATAAGTTTATTATTAATGAAAAATTTTAAATGTTTATCTTTGAAGATTCGTAGTGACTCAGAGAAGGGGGTTGAATCTGAGTATATTTTTTCGGCCAAGAAGGCAAGTGAAGCTTGCTGTCAAGTTTTGTCTCCTGGAGTTGCAGGGAGACAAAATGACATTTGTCTCCTAAAAATGCAGCAGAATAGAGAAAGCTTAAATCAAAGAGGCACTAGTAAGTATCCTGGTTCGGCTACCACCACTGCAGCCTATATCCAGTCTCCACCACAACCATGGTGGAATTCCACTATAATTTTCAAGAATTACAAACATTAATTCAAAGAAAATTACACTTGCCTTAACCAAGGACTTTCAACCTAAGCTAACCTAGCTTAGAAATCAACATGAGTACTATCCTAACTCACAAGGGGAACCTCTTAGGCTCATGATACAAAACAAAAACTATTCTAAAACTTAGAATCAATTTCAGAAATGGCTTTTCTCTCATGGCTTTTACTAATACCTCACTATTAGCCTTTTACCTCCATGAAAACAAGAAAGCTAAGGTTAGTAAAGTTGAATAAAACATTCAAAACATTGAAGGAGAAGATAACAGAATTAGAAATTCTGGATGCTCTGAGAATATGAATGAAATGCTCTCTCAAATGTGATTTTCTCCTTACTAAACTCTTTGGCTAAACCCCTTTTTATCATAAGGGTGTTGCTTCCAAAAAACTTGAATCATGACAACTTGAATCTGAGAAGTAACGCTTAGAGCCTGCTGCAGTATGGTAGTCATTCTATGAATGGTAAATTTGGCAAGGTCACTTGGCTTCCTTTAACTTTTCAAGCCAAGCAACCTCCAATTTTTTGTGTGCTTCGACTGCAGAGAAGAGCAGAGATGAGATGTTTCATCTATCAACTTTTCTTCATTCAATCTCAGCCCTTTATTCCATTTTTGACATAAACTCAAAGATTGATTCTCCTTCATTGGATGAATGATGTTGATGTGTAGCTTCTCCAAGAAGCTTAGGGCAATCAACAAATTGAGTTTCCCTCTCTTTTCTTTGCACCGCTGGTCAGCACACATATTTGGAGAAGTTGCAGATTTTGGACTAAAAAAATATTTCTCTTTTTCCTCCAAAGTGTAGCTTCCTTTGCTTCTTTTTCTTCATACACTGCAGAAGAAATCTACAACAACCCTAAGAATAAAAGCATCAATAAGGACCAACTAATAATGAATTTTGTGGCACCAAACTTGGGCTTCAATTGATGTGTTCTCAATTGTCAATAATGGGCTTTTGGCCTACACAAAACATCACAACAAATCAAACACACTTTGGACTTTTTTTCAACCCAACCAAATAGAATGTTTTTGTCATCATCAACAATAATTATTTCCTAAACTCAACAATCTCCCGCTTGATGATAAAACATTGAATAAAGGAATAATCAAAGAAATTGAAAAAAGTTTAAGAGTACTCCCCTTTGAAGATCCTTCCAATTTTGATGTGCTCCCCTTCTTTTTCATAAGTGTAGCTCCCCCTACATATAGGCATTCAAGGGAAAGAAAACATACAAAAATATTTGACCAAACACATGTGCACTGTCATGAAAACATCAGCAAATAACTATCAAATAGCTCAAAGTGCACAAGGTTCAATAACTAGCCAAACAACTAATCAATATTCCACCAATACAACTAATCAATATTTCACCAATTCTCCCCCTTTTGTCATCAAGGAAGGTTGAGAATGTGGACATTAAGACTTGCAAAACAGTTGTTAGTCGTTGTCTACCAATCCTAAAAGTAGTATGTATCAGAGTTATTTAATTCAAATTACAATCAACCAAAAGAAAAACCAAATACTCTTAAAAAAAATGTCTCTACGCGAACTAGGAGATAAAAACAGTAAATTAGCAGCAGCAGCAGCAAGCTTTAGTCACCAGCAGGGGGATTAATTGGCATCAGAGACATTGTCATCCTCCTCTTGAGAGTCTTGAGGCTCTTTCTCATCTTCTTCTTCCTCATGATCTTAGAATTCATAGTCCTTCTTTCAGCTCTTGTCTCTTTTCTTATTGTTCAATTCACTGTACCACCTCCTTTCAAATATGAGTTTTTCTCCTCATAGGACACATTATCAAGATCCACAAAGTATGATTCAAGCACTTTTAGTTAAAAACATGCCATATGGTAATGTAAATTTTTTGTCACTTTTAACACAAACATGCATGTGACGCATCAAGAGATATGCAAATGAGAGTACTGATGCAATGATGTGACCAATAAATGTGAAGAAGCAGTTATTATAAGAAAAGAAAACCGAAGGATACATCTTGAACAATTTTAAAAGATGGCACACACATAAACAAAAAATTGATAATGAGGCCCACTACTAAGAAAAACTCATAAAAGCCCAAGGAATGTTCCCTAGTATGAGACCAACCCATTGCCAGAACCACCAGCACTTAGGATCACAAATTCTCATCACACTCTGAAAGATGATGAAGAGTTACTCATCATATGCTAGAAAATTTTCCTGCAACCTACGAAACAAAACCTCAGAAAATCTGGTTAAATAGAATTAGGCAACAGAATCAGCACTAACAATACCTAATCTAGCTCTTAACATGCTAAACCTATCCTCAGCTAGTGGTTTAGTAAAAATATCAGCCAATTGATCTTCGGATTTGAGTGATATCTTACTTCAATGTGCTTAGTTCTAGAGTGCAAAATAGGATTTTTAGAAATGTTAATGGCACTCATATTGTCACACAACATGGGTATGTTCTCAGCGTTCAACTTATAATCACTAAGCTGATTTTTCAACCACAAAAGTAAAGAACAACAAGAGGAAGCGGCAATATACTCAGCCTCAGCAGTGGAGAGTGCAATAGTGGTTTGTTTCTTACTAGACCAAACGTTGAGAGAACTCCCCAAGAAACAGCAAATACCACTAGTGCTTCTACGATCCACTCTATCACCAGCATAGTCAGCATCACAATAACCAACCACTGAAAATTCATCAGATTTAGGATACCAAAGCCCAAGGTTGGAGGTTCCATGGATGTATCTAATGATTCTCTTTATAGCTGTGAGATGGGATTCCTTTAGTTGAGATTGAAACCTCGAACAAATGCCCACACTTAGCATGATATCGGGTCTTGAGGAAGTGAGATACATCAATGATCCAATCATCCTTCTATACCGAGTTTCATCTACACCCTTTGCTAATTCATCCTTGTCAAGCTTGCAATTTGGGTACATTGGTGTGGCCATAGGTTTAGAATGCTCCAAACCAAATTTCTTCACAAGCTCCTTGGCATATTTTTTTTACGAACAAAGGTGTGTAACAACCCGCCTAATAATAATAATAATAATAATAATAATAATAATAATCTTCTAAAATTTGAAATTTAAATTTATAAAAAAGTTATTTGTTAGGTTAGTGTCAAGAGTGTGTACAAATAGGAGTGAATACTGAAGTAAGAATACATACTCTCAACCCTAATTCTTAATCCTCTTTTTTCTTTAAAAAAAAAATAGGGTTCTTTGCATTCAAAGGAGACTCCTCCAAAGGTAGATTAAAATGTTTCCAAATCTATTCTTTTTATGTTCTTCATTTTCATGTATGTATGTCATTTAATTTAATCTTTCCTATATTTCGTTAATGTTTTCTTTCTATGCATGCATGCCATCTAATTCTACATGTGTGAGAACTGAAGGTATGATCCTTCGGCAAGGGAAGGTGACCTTCCAAAGACAAGATAATCGAGATGATCATTCGGTAAGGGAAGGTGATCGGCCAAAACTTGGAATAAGAACCTTCGGTAAGGGAAGGGGACTTCCATGGGATACGAACCTTCGGTAAGGGAAGGGGACTCCCTTGGGTATGAACCTTCGGTAAGGGAAGGGGACTCCCATATCATAAACGGTTGAGCTCAATTCTGTCAAGTTAAAAGTAAAGATAAGACGTGTAACTGTTTCTTTGTTCATCATGTTATTAAGTATGTATGGTTAGTTCATTCAAGCATTTTGTTTATTTATTATTTATTATGTATTTATTTTATTATTTTATTAAAAACCCCATGAAGTGGGT
>JASCZI010091412.1:0-27312 GCA_036250425.1 Stylosanthes scabra | reverse complement strand
ATATATATATATATATATATATATATATATATATATATATATATATGTTAATATAGAAATTAGCAAATATAATAAAATTATATGTATTATAATATATCAATAATAAGTAGAATTTAGATTAACGACGATGATGATGATAAATAGTATAAATACATTATATAATAATAATTTTATATTTATATTTATTTTATTCAATCAAGTCTAAGCAAATTATTTATTTTTATGTTAAATATGTCATTTCGATGTAAAATCGAAACTTATGCTATTTAATATTAAAATAATATTTTATTTGACATATAAAATAAATAACTTGATTGAAGTTAATTGAGCAAAATAAGCGTGTTTACACTTAGTATTCCTGCATATATAAATATTGCTAGATAAATTTGTTTACTTCTCAATTTTTTTCAAAAAATATAAAATTTTTATAATTGTTTTTAATAAAATATTTTTATTTTTTCATGTTTGTCTATATATTCTTCAAGAGAAAAATTTATTCAAATAAGATTTCAAAACAAGATAAAAGACAATTTTTTAGTAAATTATGTTATAAATATTGAAAGAACATTGTTTTAAAATTCAATGCAAACATGATAATCGATAATTTTAGTATTATAAAATACAATAAGTAAAATAAGACTAAAAGTACTCAAATTATAAAATATATTGCTGAAGGTTAATTTTCATTTATGAATTATATTTTAAAATTTTAAATACATTATATTTTAATTTTTCATATTTAATTTTGGCCTCCTTTTTACAAAAGTTCTGATTCCGCCACTGATCTGATTAAACGGTGATTAAAAACGATATCGTCTAATATCTAAATCCTTTATAATTTTTACATTTATACTTCTTAAATAGTAGGTGACACCGTTTTAATTACTATTTAGCGTCATAAACAAAGAGAAAATATTTCGTGTTATGTAACATGTAAGATAGCTAATATGACATTTACAAAATTAGCAAGAATAATTAGAGAAAAAGATAGTCAATGGTCAATTTGGTGTATTTTTTTTTAATTTGAAAATTAAAAAGATATAATTGAATCTTAAAAACTATTCTAATACAAATATAAATCTTAGAGACTAAAATGATATTTAACTCAATTTAAAAAATTAAAAGAATATGAACTTAGATAACAATTACATGGGAGAAAAAGTTGTATACTTTATAAAAAATATCCATTATATTATTCCCTTCACCGTACCGATCACAAGGGAATTGAAAGTTTGTTCTCTAGCATGCTTTATAGTTAATTATTTATCTAATCTGTTTATGCTTTCCTCAATTATGTTACACAAGCACGCAACTCGTTAATATTCAGCGTGGTCTAATGCACTATATATATATTCTCACACAATTAAATAACATACCCTCTAACTCTAATGAATATTTATCAAAATCGGGTGGTTGAAGAGACATTCAACTATTCAAGCTCAACTAGAATAACAGACGAATATTTAGTGATTTATCAGAGCTCTGTGACCTATAAATCTAAACATTGATCCTGATCGATAGTCATTTGTATAAGTGTATAACTACTTCTATTAACTTAAAAGTTACGGGGAAGTGATATTATATATATATATATATATATATATATATATATATATATATATGAAATATTAATCAATAAAAATTTAGTTAATATTAATCAATAATTTAAATTGAATATTTCTTTTTTAAATTTCGAATGTTCTCTTTAAAAAAAATAAAAGGTTAGCTGATAATTGTTTTAAATTTCGGATGTTTTATGATTTTTATTGTGAACGTTCTATAAATAGTGGTATATATATTCTATTTTTTATTTGCTAATTTATTGGTTAGAAAAATATTAATTACTTATACTTTTTCATAATTAAAATTGATTGAAGGTTTTTTTTTTCAAATAATATAAATGAAATAAATTCTCCATGTCTAAAAAAATAAATAAATTATTTTCCAAGATATATAAATTTTTTATGATTTTGTCAAAAATCGGGAGAACATCCCCGGTCTGTGATTTAAGGGGTCAGATCGTCAAAAACTTTTTCAATCTGTTAAAGATTTTATTGAGTCTCCTCAATCTGTTAACCATAACAGCTTCATTTTTTTCCTACCTTTGTTATCAATATTATGTGTACAGTTTTATAAGGGAATATGAGCTTGTTTGGGTAAAAAAAAAATTTTATGTTTTTTAGCGTGTTTGAGTAATTTCTAGTAGGAAAAATAAAAGCACTAGTAAAATAAAAAAATATCTTTTTTCAGAACATGTTTTTTACATCTTTTTTCAAAAGATCTTTTTTACTCGAAAAAAAGATGTTTTTAACATAATGAATGAACAAAAAAATTACTTTTACATTATTATACCCAAATATAATGATAAATAAAAAGATATTATTATATGAGATATTCAAACATAAAATTACTTTTACTTTTACAAAAAATCTTTAAAAAAAAATAGCTCGAAAAAAGATCTTTTGCGAATAGGGCTTGTTTGGATGCCATTATCGAAAAAGATCTTTTATTTGAACTATCTTTTTTTTAAAGATCTTTTGCAAAAATAGAAGTAATTTTATGTTTGGGTACAATAATATAAAAGTACTTTTTTTATTTATTTACTATGTTAAAAACATCTTTTTTTCGAGTAAAAAGGATCTTTTGAAAAAAGATGTAAAAAACATCTTCTAGAAAAAGATATTTTTTTTTATTTTACTAGTGCTTTTACTTTTACTTTTACTGTTAGTAATTACCCAAATACGCTAAAAAACACAAAAAAATCTTTTTTTATCAGAAAAAAAATTTTTTTTAGCCAAATAATGACATCTAAACAAGTTCATAAAACTTGTATGTCTCATAGCGTAGCCACTATTTTAAATTCTTCACCCTCTAATAATGTTCAATATATAATATATAAATTCTTGAACAATCAAATGACGCTATTCTCTAATGAATAGTTATCAAAATATGTTTGTCCAAGAGACATGTTCAAGTTTAATATGCAAAAACATTTCTCTATGTTAGTATTTTCCAACTCTTCGTTTAAGGAGAAGACATGAACTAAGAAAGGAATATATTATTAATTAGTTCTCGTATCATACCGCATACAATAAATATTTAAGGAATATTTGAACCTGTATAAAAACATATATAACATTCCATAAACATATTTACCAAGAACAAAAAAGAAAGAAGGAAAATAAAGAGAGTGAGCAATGGCTAAGAATGGTGCAACACTTGCGATTTCAATAATGTTAACAATATTATTAAGGATTTGTTCTTCCATAGATAAATTTGATGAAACTATTTCTGAAGAGGTTTGGAGTACATCTTATTATTATATTACAGCTTCTAAGTCTTCTCTAGATTATTGTGTGGATGAGTGCATCAGACGCTATAAGAATAATACGAAAAAGCAGAAAGAGTGTGTTTTGGAATGCATTACCCGCAGATGCAGCCAACTTTATTCTAATGATGAACAAAAACGGCTGCAGTGCATTGAGAGTTTTGTTGCTCACTACAACAAGAAATGCTTGTAAGTATCTAAGTTTTGGTTTCTATTAAACGTTAGGGACCAATAGGAAGCCAATAAGTGTAACTAGGAAAATAATGAATATTAAAAAAAAAAATTAATTTCCTATTTATTCCCTAATATTCACTATCAAAATTTTCTCATTTATATTTATTTGATTCATTCCCTACCTTTTTTATTTAATTGTGGCAAGTGAACAATCATTTATCGAGAAAGTGTCTGTGTCATGTTATAAAATGATACAAGGGAAAGGTTGGTAGTAATAGCTAGGTAGTTATAATTTTTTATTTTGATTTTGATTTTTATTCATTAATTTTTATTAAATTAATACATAATATTATATATTATAAATGTATAATTATATATATATATATATTATTTACATAAAATTATAAATATTAAATTAAATATAATAATTTTAGATTATAATAACTACTCATCATTAACTTAATTAAATCATAGTTTATTCAAAATTTTGTTTTCGTTTTGATTTTTTTAGTTTTTAATTTTTTAGGGACTACGTACATATATGATACATGTTTTTTTCTCCAAGAATTCTATTTGCACATCAAAATCAACCATCAAAATCTGTCAATATCTATTTATACAAAAATACATGCATGTATAGTTCTATTATTCTCAATGTGTATTTTATATTTTAACATATATTATACACTATTGATTGAGTTTGGTGTGAAAATAGCATAATATTTTTTTGATAAACTATATTTTTTGTCCCTCAAATTTGCGAAAAATTTAAAAATACTCTAAATTTTATTTTGTTTCAATTTTATCCTAAAATAAAATTTTCGTATTGTATCAAATATACTCCTGATGATTAAATTTTCAAGAAATTCAAAAGCAATTTAATAATAACTTCATAAGAATAACTTTTAATACAAGCAAGTCAAGCATAAAGTTATATTACTAACTCGTAATTGTCAAATATTTTTGTCGAATTTGTCCTAAAATTCATTAAAATATTTAGCTATCAGGAATATATTTAATGCAAATTAAACACTTTGGATACACTTAAAATAAAATAAAATTTAGGAATATTTTAAAAACTTTTAACAAACATCAAGGATAAAAAATATATTTTATTTTTTTATATTGGTCTAGACAGGCAGAGACCAGACTACATGGTTTCCCAAATATAATTTGTTTTGGTAATGCTAGGGAGATAACAATTAAAATTTACTTATTTAATTTATTATTTATAATTTTATACGTATAACATTTATAATTATACTTTTGTTACATATAAAATTACAAATTAAGATAATGATAATTAACAATGAAGGTTAAATAAAGAAACTTAATTATTTGAGGTGATTATTTTTAGAGTTTATTTATTTTATATCCTAAAGACATATGGTAGGATTACAAATTAATAAATTTTTAATTGAAAATACAAAATTTAGGTTTCTAATGTATTTTGTTTTGCATTTATAAAAAGAAAGAATTTAAAACTTTTTACTAATGATAAACTTATCATATACTCTAAAGACACATGTTAACTAAACTTTTATTTATTATCTTTCTTTTTTTTCTCTCTACCTTATCCATGTTGAAAATTAAATAAATTCATAATAAAGAATGATATTTTCACACCAAAATTAATTATCATTTATTTATATATAAATACATATATGTATAGTTTAACTCATTTTTAATATGTATTATATATTGATGATTAATTTTAGTGGCTCATTTTAATATACATTTAGTATGATTATTGATCTACAATAAATGAAAAAATATTTTGTTATTTACTTATTTAAATAGAAACTAAGTACTCAAACTTGAGAATTTAATGCTGTAATTATGAATGATGATCCTTAATTTATTATTTCTACAGTGAGACGAATCCAATGACTTTAAGCGAAACTCCAACTAAGAAAATAAAGCCCCGTCACAAAGTCGCAAAATCAAAACCGGGAAAGGAAAAACATTAGGCACACTAAAAGCCTTCGTTAAGAATTGTTAAAGTTTGGTCCAATCATAAGCAAGAGCATGAGTAGCATTATGTTTCGATCAAAAGCCTGAGCTTGAAGATGTTTATTTAGGTTGCGAGTCTTTGTTTTAGATGTAAGTCTATGTTCCCCTTTTGCTGCGGTTGTTGTTTTTTTTGGAGTAGTGCTTCTGATTAAGGGATTAGAAAAGTGTGGTTTATTATTTTGGAAGGGATAGTTTGGGATTTGGGGGTTTCTGATTTGTGTTACTGTGATTTGAGACATAGATAGAAATAGGGTGGCGTTTTTTTTGGGTTGATTTGGTTGTTGTTTGGGTTGGTTTAACCGATATTTGTAAAAAAAAAATGAATTGTTCAAAAAAGGATGTGATTAATTTGATTTATATTTTTATTTTTTATTTTTACTATTTTTTGTTATTAAAATTTTGTAAAGAAAAAAAGAAAATATTAGGTGAAAATAGAATATTATTTTTGCTGTTTTTTCCTTTTTCTTCTCAAAATTAAGAAAATAGAAGAAAAATTGAATACAAAAACAGAAAATAAAAATATAAATCAAATGCACTGTTAATATAAAAATATAAATCAAATGCACCGTTAATATTTCTAATCCCAAATGCAACCCTGGTGCATCCAAATCTCATTTCAGAATTCATTTCCTAAACTTGGGCCTTTCACCTTCATGAAAGACTCTATGTTTTCGAAACCGAAAGTGAGAATTTCATTATTTACTTATCAACTTAATTAAAATCACATCCAAAACCTTCAATTTTTATCTTCTCTCCTCAACTAAAAAGCAAACCTAGCTAGCCCTAATAAAAAAATGACAACCAAAATCAAAATCTCTCAAACATTACATCCAATTTTTATCATGTCACGATCAGTACAAAACTACAAATAATAAACCTAGACATCTTGTGAAACATTTCGGCGTGACGCAGAATTCCGACCACGAATCAATGAAGAGTGCATCTCAAAATGGGAGTTGTTTTGGCAAGGCAACGTCTAACATTGCAATATTTAACCTTATTCAATTCTCTTTCTCTGGAATGTTATGTAATTTGGATGTTGTATGTGTTTTTCTTTTTTTTATTGATGTATGTTATATATACATGTTATAAAATATAAATTGACAAATTTAATAGTTGAAAACGAATGTTTTAATTTTTTGTTTTAATTTTTTTAGGTCAAATTTGATCAATTTAATAGTTAAAAGATATATTTTCATTTTTTTTAGAATGTAATTGAGATTTTAGTTAAAACCATGCCAAACTCATGAGGACACTACTAGGGGGCGAAAGTAGACAACATTTAGTATAGGGATCAATAATTACTTCTTTTTAGTATTTTATTTTAACAAAAAATTTACTAAACATTATTATATATATAAAATTTTAATTGAAAAAAAATAATCAAGACTTAGTTTCAACAAGATAATTGAACATATTGTATATCATAATAGTTAAATAAGAGGGATAATTATTTTTTATCCCAAAAGGTTTTGGCAAAAAATCTTGTTTGTCACGATCATTTTTTTCTTTCTCAAAGCTGTCACAAAAGTTTTGAAAACACATTAAAAAGATCAAAATAAAATTTTTTTGAGAAAAGTACCCCTGCCTCTTTGTGAATGATTTTTTTCTTTTCTTCAATTTCACAACAAAATTAACCTCAATTCATCTGTCATTTTAGTTGCAAGGAATATATTATGTATCTAATTTGATTTAATTTTATCATAATACAATTTCCAAACCTAATTTTAACCTAACTTTCTCAAATTGGTGAAAACACAAAAAAACCTAATCTAATACTACCACACACGCAGAAATGGAGACAAAGGAAAACAAAGGAAGGAGTGAGGTATCGAAGAGGGAGGGGAAGAGGGTGGAGAAAGGGAGCAGAAGGGACGACGGCGCTGACGAAGGAAGGCCGTGGAGCCGCCGTCGCTGAGAACAAAGAGAGGGGATCGAAGAGAGAAAATCGAAGAGAGAGATAGACGCGGTTAGAGGAAGCTTCTTTCGCCACCGTCACTCGTCACCACCGTGCCGTTTGCAGGAGGAGCCGACGCCGTCAACGAGGCTTTGCACCACTGTCGTCGTCGAAAACTGATGGAAGGAACAAAGAGACTTGCAAGGCGGTAAACGAGGAAGGTGACACCATTGTTGTCGGAACTCGTCACTGCGCCAGGAACTACCGTTAGACTCTCTGACGTCGTCATCACCAGAAGCCGCCATCACTGGTGTTAGATTGGTGGGACACTTTTCTGATGTTAGGGTTAAAAACCATCTCTGACGCCATTGTTGAATTCTTGACATTTTTCTTTTTGTTATAGAAATTTGCTCTCTTTTAATTTTGTTGTGAAATAGCTCACCTGCTATATATAATTAAGTTCAATTTGGGTAATAAAATTTTTATTTTTCTTAAATAATTTAAATTTTAATTATTAAAATAAATACACAATTAAAGAAAAATAAAATGACTAACTATCACTAATAAACAACAATAGTCAGGGGCAAAATAGTCAATATGTTTTTTATTCAAAACGGAAACCTTTGTGGAAACTTTGAGAAAAAAAAACAATTGTAACAAACAAGATTTTTGGCCCAAACTTTTTGGGCATAAAGGGTACTTATCTCTTAAATAAAATTATATCAAAACCGACCTTAAATATTGTAGAAATAGATTGTTGTATTTAAAACAACAATTTTTTATTATTTTTTTCTAATTGCAAATTTGATTATTTTAGTCATTGTGGCATATTACTAATTTTAATTTTTTTTTAAAATCATTTGTTACAATCAAGACCCAAATTAAAAAGAGTCACACCTACAAACTTATATTAACAGAAAAGTTTGGTAGTAGTTGACATGAGCTAGATGCATACACTTTTCAGCAAATGCACTGGTTATTCAAATAATAAAATGATAGAACAGAGTATCATTTCCACTGACAAGGCAATGATTGATGCCTCGAGTGGAGTAGCTTTGACGAACAAGATGCCGGAAGAGACGCGGGAACTGATTGAAATTGTAGCCAATGCCAACCAGCACTTCAACTCTAGGACCACCAATAAGGGTGTGTATGAGGTTGCGCCTCTGAATCAACAATTCTTGCTAAGTCATTGGTGGATATTGCTTCCATGCTGAAGGAAATCAAGGAAGGGAAGCAGATGACTCCAACTCTCTTGAAGAGACAGCCCGACAACTCGCAGCAGAAACCGGTCAAGCATTGCGGGATTTGCTCTTGCAACTCCCATCATACTGACGAGTGTCCGCAGCTTCAAGAGGATAACACAGTAGCGTCAACCCACAACTTCTTTAATGTCACTGCGATACCACCCTACAACAAGCAATACTATACCCAAGGGTGGCGTGATGATCAGCCTACTCATTGGAACCCACCTCAGCAGCAAGTTCAACCTAGACAGCCTTACACTTACAGTCGGCCACAAAACTATCAAAGTTCTAGATACTAGCCCCCACATAACTGTCAACAATACCCTCCATCCAACAACCCTCTAGTCAACTATGATGAAGCCCTCCGCACATTCCAGAGAGAAAACCAGGAAATGAGGGAAGCTCAAAAAAGGACGGAGTCCTAATTGAATCACGTGACAGAGATTTTACAAAAACTCACTAGCCAACAAGTCCCACCTCAACCCTTACATCCAAGTCCACTGCCATCACAACCCTTACCAAACCCCAAAGGAGGAATCAACATTGTTCATAATGAAGGGGTCAATAAGGAAGAAGATGAGGACAAAAATGGCGAAGGGGACATTGATTGGTTGTATGAATTGCTAGCAGAATTAGGGGATTCCGATGATGAGTAGGATGAGGAAAGCGAAGAAGAGTCTGATGAAGAAGAAGAGGATGAAAGCGAAGATGAATCCGAAGAAGAGGAGGGGGGTGAGAGTGAAAGCTAAGATAAGGAGGAAGAAAATGCTGATGATAGAGACAAGGGAAAGACTTTCTTCATAGCAACCCTCTTTAGTGACAAGAAAGTCGAGGAAGAAATCCCTATCAAATATGAGGATCCTGGCCCATGCCTAGTCACCTGCAATATCCAAGGGGTATATGTGCGAGATTGCCTATGTGACCCTGGGGCATGTGCAACGTGATGCCCTTTGAGCTATATAAAACCTTGGACTAGGGATCATTGAAGAAAACTAGGGAAGTGTTCACCACTGCAGATGCTAGCATCGTGTCAGTAACCGGGATTCCGGAGAATGTATTGGTCAAGGTAGGTAAACTAACCATCCCGGCAGACTTCCACGTAATCAAGTCAACAAAAGAAGAGAAAAGGGGAAAACCTCAAGTTCTGTTAGGAAGACCATTCTTGAAAACTGCAAAGTTTAATCTCATCTATTACGATGAGAAATTCACCTTCTCGGTAGGGAACGCGATAGAGACATTTCATATAACTTCGCTACCAAAGCCTCGAAAAAAAGGTATCCATCAACTGCAGGTGGACAAAGGGAGGAGAATTCTGAAGAAGAAAATGAATACTATAACAAGAGTAAAGGAAAGCTCAAAGAGAAAAGCTCGTGATGAAAAAAGGTCAAGTGACAAGTCCTCAACATCCGAAGGGAAGAAAAAGAAAGAGGTATCACATCATGCAAAGAAGAAAAAGAAAAAGATGAAGGAGCCAGATGAATGCAAGGACAAGAAGGGTCCGAAGAAGAAGAAGAAGGATCCTGGTAAAGATAAAGCCGAGAAGAAGTAGAAGTAGAAGAAGGATCCTGATGAAAATAAGGCCAAGGGAAAAAGGGCAATAAAATGTTCGAGTTTTATCAGACTATTGGGCAAGCTAAAAATCCTAGAAAGAGTTCTTTACCATCATAAAGGTGCAGATGTTCATCTGATGAAGAACAATTCAAAATGGAAGTGATGAAGCTAGCGTCTGGGCGCCCAACTTAAGGACGTTAACCAAAAGTGCTAGGTGGGAGACAACCCACCGCGTTAACGCTTTTCTAACCCTATCCTTTGTCTAAATTATGCACATTTTCTTGATTAACTGTGTTATAATTGTTAAGCATGTTTAGACAAGTTTAGGATTTATTAATAATTTTGTATATAGGTAACAAAAAAGAAAAAAAAAAGGGAGTTTTCAAGGGTGCGTATGCATCCAACACCATGGTGTGTACGCACCCACCTTCGCTGAGAAGTGAATCGTAACAATCCACTAGTGTATATGCACTAGTCACGCATCGGCGCAAACGAGGGGGCTATAAATAGCCCCCCCCCCCCTCACACACACACACCACATCTCACATACTTTCATCTTCTCTTTTCTCTCCATCATCTCTTCTGATACTCTCAAATCTTTTTACCCTTTTTTGGTGTTTGCATTCTCCATTTTCGTCAAGTGTTCAAGTTAGCTCTTTCTTTTCATTTTCTTTTTATTGCTTTATTTAGTTGTAGTTTATACATGTTAGGTATTTCGCTTAGGAGTAGGTAGTCTTGGTTAGGATATAGGTTTAGAGACCCTTATCTATATTTCTGTGCTGACTATCTTTATTAAATGTATTAGACTAAAGCATGTTTGCTAGTTCTTATGCACTTCTATTATACCTTATGCTAGCTAATTTAAAATGATGCCTTACTTTCATGAATTTTTGTGTGACACATGTCTGATCAACATGTCACATTCGCAATTATTTACCATCATGCATCATCACATGCCATAATGGGTTTTTACTTCCACTACAAGGGAATGAGACATTTGTAACAAATTTTTTGTATCAATTTTTAAATTTGTTGCAAATTATAGTTGTTTTGTAACAAGAGTTAGTAATTGTTACAAAAGAAGCACTTTTTTTATAACAAGAAGACCTTTTGTTACAAAAGATTTCAACTTTTTGTAACAATGTTTTTCATTTGTTTCAAATTGTGCTATTTTTCGTAACAAAAATTTATTTTGTTGCAAAAATTTATAATGTTTTGTAACAAAAGATCAATTTGTCACAAAAATTCAAAATATTTTGTGACAAAAATTTGATTTGTTTCAAAAGTTCATAATGTTTTGTAACAAAATGTTAATTTGTCACAAAATTCAATAGTTTTTGCAATAAGTTATTTATTTGTTACAAAATTCAAGGATTGTTTGCAACTAAAAATATTTTGTTTCAAAATGTTAAAATTTTTGGATGGTAATTTTATTTTGTTCCAAAACTTTACTTTTTCTAAAATATTGTTTGTGTAGTCACCAAAAAAAATATTGTTTGTGTTAATTAATTTTTTAAAAAAAATTAAAGATTAGATTATCAATTTTTTACAAATTTTAAAATTATTTTGGAAATATTTACTGAAAATTATCAATTTTAATAGTCATTTTTAAACTTATATTAGAAATTATTTCATTTATGTCTTAGACAGTTATACTCCAATTGTGAGATCTTACTTTTGAAATTTTAATTTTTAGTAAGTTTAAATTAATTTTATTTGTTCAGGGATTCTTAATCTCCAAAAAATTGTTTAATAAATATAATAAAATCTTTGTTTACGTAAAGATTAATTGTTTAAGAATTTTGTACATTCTCCTGCTAGCAATTGAGTAGCACATGTAGTTAAGGTTTGAAAGTTAAATAATTTGGGAACAAGTCAATTGGAGAAATTAATTTAAACAAGAGCAAGTTAATGTAATGCTCTATTTGTAAATTTATATTATCATATTACACTGAAACAAGATAAATGATCATATTGCTCCGTTCCACGTTTGTATGGAATCCGTGGCACCCTGAACAGAATTCACCAATCCGTGGCACCGTGCCACGGATTCAGCCATCGTAGCCTCAAATTGCACTGGATCCTTGGCACCCTGCCACGAATTCAGTTTGATGTTTAGAATAATGCAGAATCCGTGGCACCCTGCCATGGACGTATTGGAATGATATATTATCGCATTCCCATTTTTATTGTGGCTTAGGGGGTGATGTATGGCAGTTTTGCCATCCAAGCTGATGAGAATTTGCAGGTTTTGTTTCACTGCAGGAGCCAGTTCCCTGAGGTGCGAACCACCGAGCTGTTTGTGGAAATGCTTGCCCCACTTGCGAGTTTAGGTGGTTCTGCCCCGGGTCAACATTCTGCCAATGTTGTCGGGCCATCCCGCCGTGCGATCCAGGCCGAACCAGAGGCGCAGCTCGTCGCGTCCTCGACGTTCGGAATATATAATGAGGCAGAAGCAGGTGACTTTGTGGCTGATTTAGGGGATACCGGTACAGGGACGCCGCAGGCTTTGTGTGCTCTGCCTGTTCAGAGAGTGTCAGATTCTGCTGTGGTGGAGGCATTGCGGCCTGATGACTCTGATGACGAACCACCATTCATAGAGGGTGACAGTGACGACGACAGCGACCCCATTTCGAATCAACCGGGCGGTGCATCTAGTTCAGGGACGCACCAATATCCTCCTCACTTGTCGACCCTGAACTTGGATGCACTATCGGGTCCTGGGCGAGTACAGGGCGAGCCAAGCAACAACACTCAGGGCTCTCAAGGGTCTAACAACCAAGCTGAATTTCAGATTGGACAGACATTCGTGGACAAGGAAGTTGCGGTCCTTGCCGTGAAGCACTACAGCATCCGTCGTGGGGTCGAGTATCGGGTGATGGAGTTAGATCATGTCAAGTGCCTCGGACGATGCAAGCAATTCGGGCAGGGATGTAATTGGCTCATTCGATTGACACTCCGGAAGCGGATGGGTGTGTGGGAAGTGTGGATGTACAACGGACTGCACACTTGTCTGGCCAGCGGGATACCTCGATAGATTCTGGGGGTCCAGCTCACCATGCCGGGCAGTGTGGCAATTTTGAAGACTTGTTCTATACGGGAGGGGGATGACAACGAAGCGTACTTTCATCGTCTGTTCTAGACATTCCCTCAGTGTGTGGAAGCGTTCAAGCATTGCAAGCCTCTCATCAGTATTGACGGCACTTATTTTTATGGGAAGTATGGGGGCCATCTCTTGTTGGCAATTGCTCAGGATAGGAACTCGAACATGCTCCCCCTTGCGTTTGCTCTGGTTGAGGGAGAGAACACCGAGTCGTGGAAGTTTTTTCTGACTCATCTCCGGGCACATGTGACACTGCAGCCGGGTATACTCGTTTTGAGCGACAGGCACACCGTGATCAAGGTTGCTCTCGAAGATCCTGCTTGTGGGTGGCTACCTCTTACAGCCTACCGTGCTTTCTGTGCACGACATGTAGCTGCGAACTTTGCTTTGAAGTTCAAGTCGGCCGCGGCCAAGCAGCTCCTTATGAATGCCGCCTATGCGAAGAGCGAAGTTGATTTCGATTACTGGCATGGCTTGTTGGTGGCCGAGGACAGGAGGATGGGTGTGTGGACGAGTAAGATGGAGAAGGAGCAGTGGACTCAGTACATGGATGGTGCTCGGAGGTTTGGTCACATGACGACCAACATTTCCGAGTGCATTAACTCTGTTCTTAAGGGTACTCGGAACCTCCCCGTGACGGCTTTGGTGAAGTCCACGTACCTCCGGCTTGCTGAGCTCTGGGTTAGGAGAGGAAAAGATGTAGAGGCACAGCTTGGAGCAGGGCACCAGTTCAGTCAGACGTTGCTGGGCGCCATGGAGAAGAACATTAAGGATTCTAGGTGCTTTGCCGTGACTCAGTTTGATCGTCACAGCTCTGAGTTTGAGGTCACACAGATCAGCCCTACGGGAGGCTTTTCACTTGGTAACTACCGTGTCTCACTGGTCAACATGACATGTGACTGCGGATATTTTCAGGCACTACATTATCCGTGCATGCATGCTGCTGCTTGTTGTGCCCACGCTCGGTTGGAATGGGGTACCTACGTGCATGACGTGTATCGCATGTCAGAGGTCTTCAACGTGTACCGGATGCACTTTGCACCTCCCATATCGGAGGGATACTGGACTCCCTATGGCGGTCTCATAGTCATTCCTGATCCGAACATAAGGAGAGCAAGGGCGGGTCGGCCACGGACGACTTGGATAAGGACTACAATGGATGACGCCGACCCAAACCGACCTCGACGCTGCGGTCTGTGTAAGCAGACGGGCCACACCAGGAAGACTTGTCCTCAGAGATGTTCCACGGCTGGTGATGCTGTTTAGAGTTTAGGGTTAGTGAGGTGATTAATTTTATACTTTTCCCTTTTCATGTTCAGTAGGATTAGGGTGTGTTTCTATTTGTGTTGTTCATGTAATGGATTATGTATGAAATCATTTGAATTCGGATATGTATCCATTTATGCTGCTGTTGTTTCTATGCTATCATCTCGTTGTCACAAACTCATAAAAAAAACAACAAAACATAACTCAATCGCAACAGATTCACATTTTAAATGAACATTCTTCACGCTTTGTTTTCATTCACAAACAACAAATTCAATTTATCGGAAAGTAACACAAATCATAATTTGTCAAATTACTCCCTAAAGGTAAATCTAGTTACATTTTGACGGTAAATAAAAGTTATAGCGTAAATATTGACCTCGTACATACATAATATTTTAATAACACCGTAGAGACCATTTCTCAGATGCCTCCTACGGAGCTTGTATTGGACCAATGGACTGAGGTGGTCACATCTCAGCCCTGGCCTTTTCATGGAGAATGCGGCGACGTACTTTAAATCATCGGATGTTCACGAGGACTATCACTATTTAAAGTATCGCCGAAAAGTCTCCTTTCTTAATTGCCTAATCCACCATACCCAAACGGATCAATCTATGCATGCTCACGGAACCACCTCCAAACAGCTCGTATATTTCGCTCGAATCACATGGCGCAATCCTACCCCTACCATCTCACCTTCACCCCTTTCCTTGAGCTCACAACCCTCCCTAAGCCTCCTATTTATAGTGCTGGGATCCGCCAACATGAATCCGTGGCAGGGTGCCACGGGTTCTGCCATTGTAGCCTCAAATTGCACTGGATCCGTAGCACCCTGCCACGGATTGGTGAATTCCCTTCAGGGTGCCACGGATTCCATACAAACGTGGAACGGAGCAATATGATCATTTATCTGATTTCAGTATAATCTGATAATATAGGTTTAGACATAGAGTATTATAGTAACTTGCCCTTTAAACAAATAGGATTTAAAACTCAATTTTATGAATCAAAATAAATTAAACAGATGGTCACCCAAAAAAAAAAAAACAAATTAAACAGATTACTTAAAGGTAACGCTATTTGAACAAGTGGTTTTAGCAAATCAAGTACAATCAAGTGATTTATTTTTATGTTAAATTGAATATTATTTCGGTGTCAAATAGTATAAAAATGTGCACCTAAATAAAGTTCTATTTGACACCGAAATAGTTTTCTATTTAGCATAGAAATAAATCACTTAGTTGCACTTGATTGGCCAAAACCACTTATTCACATAGAATTATTCAACTTGAAATTCTATATTTATGTAATTAGTTGAACTCATATACAAGTTAATGAGTAAAATTTTATAATTTTTATTGGATAATAATAATTATTAGTTAATTGCATCAAATCCTTATTTGTGAATGTACCCCTAATTCTCAAATTCACTTACCCTAAACCCTAATACTCAGTACTCACCAGTCACCGCCTCAGTCTCACTCACACATTCAAAGAAGAAAAAAAGGAGAGGAAGAGAATGGAAGCAGCGAAGCAGATGGGAGAAAGGGAGTGGAAGAAGACGCCGTCCGGGAGCAAAGCCAACACCAAGCACGAATAGAGAGAACGATGAAGGGAAACAGAGAGAGAGAGAGAGACAGAAGCAGAATGAAGGAGAGTGGCTGAGAGATGTCGAAAGAAAAGAACTAAAGAAGGATAAGAGGGTGGTGAGGGCGACAATGGGGAAGACAACCACCGCTGCCGCTACCGATTTCGGTTCCATTTCTTGCTGTGACCTCCTCCGGTCACGCCGCATCCTCTAGTCGCCCCCTCCTCTTCTCACATCGCATCCTCTTGCTACTACTATTGGTACGCAAGCTTCTTCTTTTTTCTTTTTGGTTCCTAAGCTCTTTTATCTTGCTCTGTTTTGAATGCTTGTCTTTTTAATTTGAGTGATATTAATTGGTGTTGCTGTGATATTGTAAGAATGGCTTGAAATTGCTATTTCAAAATGTGGTTTGAATGATATTAAAATGCGGTTTGAATGTTGAATGGACCAATATGTAAGGGGGTTGACAAAACTAAACTGGTGCAGGCTGTTTTTTTGCTATTTTTTGGGTAATTTGGATCGGTAGAAATGAAAAATTGTTTGAGAGTGTAGATCCTAAGTTAGAAGAATGTTGGGGAAGGATTAAAGATCTATTGAACTTGTGGGGTGTGGATAAGAGAAGTGCTAGGACTAAAATGGGAACTAAATTAGAAATTGTAGATAGGCAAAAGTGGAATTGGTGGGTGTGTGTAAACTTTGTGGCTAAGAAGAACTTATATGCTGTGGGTGGATAACTAGAGGATAGAGAAGGGACTGTGAAATGCATGAGGGGAAAATGGGTGAATGCTAATAGTGAAGCAGTGGCTGCAGTTATTAGTTATTACTTTGGAGGAGTCAGTTCAGTTTGTGTTGGAGGACTGCGGTGTCAAAGAAGAAGACTTTCTTATTGTCTTTAATAATAAGAACATTATTGAGTGGTTGAATGGTAAAGAAAGATTTGGGTGGGAGCCAAGGTACCTAAGGAATTTAACCATCAATTATAAGCATGTGGTCCAGAACATAAAGGTGAATTATAAGCTAATTGGGTGCATTGAGAGTCATAATTCTGGGCGTGGTATAAAGATAAGTGGCCTCGGATATTTATTCAACACAAAGATAAAAAAAAAAAAAAAAAGCTAGAAACTTTATGATTAGCTAATTGGGTGCATTGTTGGATTTTGTTATTTTCTTTGTGAGCAGACTAGGTAAACTTTATGATTACCTATACCTAGGAACTAATAGATGGGAAATGTTTGATTCATAAAATAAATTGATGCTGATAAACTCTATGAACAGAAATGCCAAATATATAAAGATCTTGGTAATGTTTAGGCTCAGGAGAAGAAATAGTGGTAATTTGGTTATTGGATGTCAACCTATTAGAAATTCTAGTATTTATGTTTGAAGTAAACAATTGTTTTTTCTTATATTATGCTGAAGTAAAATGCATGAAATTGAAGGAAAATCTTCAATCTTTAAACTTGCTTGTCATCTCTTTATCACCCAATTTTTTTTTCTCAGGGAGTCATATTGATGGATATGAAGAGGAATTGTAACTACTGTTATATGTTGTTTCTAATTGTTATTTGATTTTTCATATTTACAGGAGTGCAAAAGTGATGACAACCCCAACAACTTTTTGATATATTGATGGCAGTCATCTGTATTAGGAGAAGCTTCGGTTCTATGAACTTGTAAATTTGGTTGAATTTTGTAGAACTGATAACTTAAGCTATTTTTGTTTAGAACAATTTTGGCTAAAATGTAAGATGTTTAAATTATCTATGTTAATATATATTATATAAATGTTGACATGTCTAGTAAATTAATTGTTATATTATTTAATTAAAAAACGAATGGTCTATTTTTGTAACTAAGAATGAAAAATGTTACAAAACCAAGTTGTATTTTACAACAAAATTTTATGACACAAAAAATTATATTGTTACAAAAAATGTTGAGGTAAAAAATTGTTACCAATTTTGTAACAAATTTAAATTTTTGTGTCAAAAAATATTGTTACAAAATATTACATTGTATTGTAACAATTGCATTTTTTGTTACAATTTTTTTTGGTAATGGGACCTACCGCAACAATCTGTGTAACAATTTTAATTTGTTACAAAATCTATTTCGCAACAAAATTTGCATTTTTCGTAACAATCTTTTTTTATTTCTATACTAAATTAATATGCTGCTTGACTTCGTTATCATTTTCCTTATCATAATAACTGCAACCTTGTCACATGACAGTATAATGATTGTTTATCCATTTGAAACCCATAAATCTCATCCATTGATTTTATGTTTTTCTCAGATGACTCGCAGCGAACTTTCCCCTTGGCCAAGGGAAAGGGTAAAGCCTAAGGACCTCCTCCTAAAAGCCATTAGGCACATGATTGCTCCCCATTAGCACAGAGGACTGTGCGATTTTCAAGTGTGGGAGGGTATCACGCAATGACGGCACGGTAATAAAAGGGTCCAATTTTCAAACCTTCTCTAAGACTCTTTCTACCTACTTTGCTATTACTTAGGATGTTGTGTATATATTTGTTTATCTTTTTGTTGTAGGTGAACTCTTTACTATGATGTGAATATTATTCTGCTAATATTAGGATTTTTAAAACTATTGCTTTCTTTTTGGGGACCCCACCCACTCAAAATTTTTTAAAAAATTCTTTTTGAAATTGATTTTACACTGCATAAAAACATCCAATCATAGATTGAAGGAAAGAACACACTAACCTAAATAGCTTTTGAGCCAAACAAGTGTGGTTCTTTGAACCACTTATTTTCTTTCATGTGTGTTAATTCCTCTCCTATGAATGCGATTCTTGACTTGTCTAATTCTCTATGTCCATTGTTGTATGTACTTTGTGTATCCATGTGATTAAGGTCTTCTTTGTGTTAAGCCCACAAGCCAAATAAGCCTTACCCTTTGTAATTATCCCTTACACCCAATTTTGAGCCTTGTACCCATTTTCTTCTTAATTAGAACACTACAAGCCTCAAAAAGTGGAAACCATTACTCGACCATACTTGATCTTTTAATCTAGGATTTAGTGATTTTTTTAGAGAAGAAAATGAAGGGGATTGAGAAAAAAATGTTAAGTGGATAAAAAAGGGAGCTTCAAAGAAATATCAAAGGTATTTGGAGGCACATGTATGCATGAAAAACAAAATAGGGCACTTGTACAAAAATAAAAAGGAATTGCAAGGAAAAGAAAATACAAAAAGAATGATCTCAAAAGAGAACCTTGTCATTCCAAGTAGCAAAGCTACAGGAAATAGAAATAAGTGCATCCGCTATTCAAAGAAAAGAAAAATGCATATCATGTAGCACATTGGGCTTGGGGAAAGAGTGAAGAACTTATGGGTAGGTGCATTTTAGATTAATCAAAACATTCAAGTTTTAGCTCATCTTACCAAATAATACTTCCGAACCTTTATCTTAGCCTCATTACAACCCTCGAAAGACCTTCTGATAATTACACAGGTATATACAGCAATGTTGATTGGTGAGATGAAGGGCAAGTCACGAAAAACATGATTGGATGGGAACCGAGGGTCTTTTTAACCCGATACACCGAGTGAATGAGTGTAAACACGACCGGGTAAGGTTCTTGCTCCTCGATTCTGTGATTTGTGATCCTTTATGCTGTGTAACCAATTATCTTTTTATAAGCTTAAACGTTTTATGGGGTTAGCATTTGCTGTAATGCTCTTTGCCCGTTACTCTTCACAGTTTTGATTTACTTTTGTTTATATGGATTTATTCTCTTCATAGCATTGGTGTAGTTTCATCTATATTTGATTTAATTGGGCATGAGGACATGCCAATGTTTAAGTGTGGGGAGGTTGATAAACCCCATTTCGATGGGTAATTTCATACCATTAATCGACCAATTATCGACCTCTCACCACTTAAATACTAGTAAAATAGGCTTATTTGCGTTTAATCGTTCCCTAGGGCTGTAAATGTAATTACCTGCTATTTTAGCCAATTTTTACTGTGTTTTCAACCGTTCTCCGTTCCGAACGATGTCTTGATGTGTGCGTTCAAGTGTTTGAGATTTTTACAGGCTAAGTTCGGAACGGAAGTGACTAAAAAGGGCGAAGGAAACAAGAAGAGTGCAAAGAAAACCTAGAAGGCCAAGTCCGGACCCTGTGCGTACGCAGCCAAGAGCCTATGCGTACGCACCTATAGCTTTGGGCGGCACGCCCAGAGTTGAGAATGGAGCCTAGTGCGTATGCACCAAATGGTTCTGTGCGTACGCACCAAAGGGTTTCAGCATCTATAAATAGAGGAGGCCTTCACCATTCCAGGGAGAGCCCACATACCACTTCTAGTTTAGTTTCTAGGGTTCCATTTAGCTTTTTTTTCCCATTATATCTAGCCAAACAATTTATCGCTTTTTATTGTCTATTTATTTTTCTGTTACTCTGCTGGATTTTAATTTTAATTTAATCATTTTACTGTCGTTACTCTGTCCGTTTAAATTCTGCTATTTTATCATTATGTCTTGCCATTATTCTGCCTGTTTAATTTCTGCAATGATGATTTTCGTCCGTAGCGAGTAGTGACCATAGTGTCTCGGCTATGGGTTAAAATGTGCGGATGACTTTAGCTGCCGATCCCTAAGGGCTATGCCCCTGCCGACAGCATGGGGACCTTAATGATATAGACTCAACGCGGTGCAGATGCACCATTGGTGAGTTTATCCTATTGACGCGGGGTTTACTCGAGTTCTGTTGTAAGACCTGGGTCTCTCGCTATTGTGTATGCCTAGGACATTCGGATAGGGGTTAACTCTGCCACCGACCATTAGACAGTGGTGGTTAGTTTCCTTTTAAGTGACAAGTCCATCCAATATGGGACCGATAGTGGTTATAGGGATGCACAGTATTTCAACCCATGGTCGGACACTCCTTAATTCATTACTGTTTTTAATCTGTTTTCGTGCGTTCTGCGTTTTCAAACAAACAACTACAGCCAACCCCGATATTTTCTCAACCGAAAATAAACATCTGTTTCTGATTCCTAGGGAGAACGACCTGAGTCCCGTACTCGATATTTTCAAACTTGGTTGCACCTCTGTGACACCTTTTTAAACTAAACTCTGATCCGGGGCTTCGACGACGGGCTCCTGCGATCAACCAGCTAGTAAAATTATGAAATTATGGAAGATTTAGCTGGTAAAAGATCCAAAATTGTTAATCATCTTCAACATCTCTCTTAACCCCACAAATTGCCCCCGTATCCTTCTGTTTGAAGTTGATGTGAGGAGCTTGTAACCATTGCTAACCTTGCCCCAATTTCCTATTATTCAAACCCTAACCAATCAGTTAACTTCCTTTGTCTTCGCTCTACCTTCTTTATTATTTATAGGCATAAAGAGCATTTCAACCAAATCCCACATCTCCACCGCCCATAGCTCCACCAAATTCGTGTTCCCATAGCAAAATGGGTTCGCATCTCAGAAGCAGAGATCACACACTCTGCAATATCGGATTATATGACACTTGTAACTTTTGTCTGTTTAGTGTTGACAGCTCTTGCTTGTAGCTTTGAAAGACTCGGACGCAACCCTTATCCTATTCCACCAACCTCTCTTGGTTGTATGGAGGTGTCACCTCCTGCTTAATGTGCAAGATGCGGAACGAAATTCGACCAGCCCCGCAAGGTCTCCGTGAAAATTTGAGCGCCAAACTGAAGGATTTTGGAGGCGACACCTCATGCTTCATTGGGAGATAGATGCCAAGCTATATATATATTACACTGAGGGAGATTCGATGGTGCTTACACAAGAAATAAGCATTCCATGCAGACCCACTAAGTGTCTCCAAGTGTGGGTGACACTTATTACATCACTCAATAGTCTTTAAATGTTGTGTTTTGAAAAATGTGCAATATTATTTAATTATTAATTATTACTGCATATTACACACATTATTACGCCTATTAATGAGATTAATTCATTCTTATTGTTTTAAGTGTTTTTTCAAGATAAGTCACCAAAAAAATGTGTTTTTTAAAATCGACTCTGTTTTTTTATGGTTGAACATCTTAAATTTGATTTAAAATGTCTCAAAATTTAATTTATTATTATATTGGGTGGGTAATTGTGGGAGTTCCATTTGATGTGTCATCAAGACAATCATTTTTTAAAACCTCCACATCATATTTCCATGGAACTACTCTAGAATCATTGTACGGAAAAGGACCCAGAACCTGTATTGTGATGGGCTTTGGGATGGTTTCTTGTTGGGAAGGATTTCCTTTGATATAATGTATCACTAACGGCTTTGGCGGAAAAACAATATTTCCCATCAAGGTACTTTCAATCCTTTTATCATCAGGAGTTGATTCATCAGTTACATTCACATCCTTTTCACCGTAATGGCTTATTTGTATTAAATGTTGGTCCATCAAAGTTTGCAAGATTTGTCTAAACTCATTGCATTCTTCAACGGATTGTTGAAATTTTCCCTGAAGAAGACATGTTGCTCCTTTTTCTTCTATTGGAGCAAATGCCAAAGGAATTTGTGCTAACCCAAATTCATGAAGTTTTTGGAAAATGAATTTCATTGGAATCTTGACCTCAGTTGCGGCAGTTATCAGTTCCTGTTTTGAACTTTCAATGGCATTGATTGTTTGACCTGTATGATTGGGTAAATGATTTTGATTCACATTGGGATTCTTTTCCTTAAAGTTCAACCATTTGGCATTAATTAGTCTTGCACTTTATATTTTAAAGTTCTACAATTTTCTGTAGAATGCCCAACAGCTCCCGCGTGGTAATCGCACTTTGTATTTGCATCAAATTCTTTCGGATAAGGTGGTTCAACTAGCTTCATTGGAACTGAAACTACTAACAAATTCCAAATCAATTGTGGGAGTAACTCAGAATGAGTCATGGGAATCGCGTCGAATTTTGGTTCCATCGGCGAACTGGCTATGGTGGCATAAATGGAGGCCTTTGAGGCAAAGGTTGATATGATATCATTGGTGGGTAGTACATTGGAGCTTGAGCTTGTGGGGTAGGAGCATAAGTAGGACTTGATGTATTGAAACTCAAATGACTTGACCTATTAACTCCATTCTCTATTGCATGAGCTTCCGTTCTTTTTTTCTTTTGCACAAATGGTTTCTTTATATTGTTCAATGAACTTTCAGTGAATTTTCCATTCTTCAAGCCACTTTCTACCCTTTCTCCAATTATGACTGTATCTGAAAAGTTTGACGACACACTTCCAACCATTCGATCACAAAACGGTTAGTGAAGTGTGTTGATAAACATAGTAATCATTTCTTTTTTAGTAATTGGAGGTTCTACTTGTGAAGCAGTTTCTCTTAACCTTTGAGCATACTCCTTAAAGGTTTCATTTTCCATTTTGGTCATATTTTGCAAATAAAATTAGCCAGCAGCCAATATTATACTTGTATTGCTTTAAGAAAGCATCCGCTAATCCTTCCAACTCTTTATCCGGGATGGCTCTAAATGTGCATACCAATTGGCTGCAACTCCCGCCAAACTATCTTGAAAGCAATGGATCAACAACTTTTTGTCACGTGCATATGAACCCATCTTTCGACAATACATGGTCAAGAGGTTCTTTGGACAAGTAGTCCCTTTGTATTTGTCAAACTCTGGGATTTTGAATTTTGGTGGTAGCACTACATTAGGAACCAGGCAAAGTTCTTGAGCCTCCATAAGACCATAACTGTTTACACCTTCAATTGCTCTTAACATTTCTTAAGTATATCCAACTTTTCTTTGGACTGCAAAGATGGTGCCATGACACCAGAGGAAATTATCATATTTTGAGCGTGAATTCCTATTGTCGCACTCCCTTCTAGATGATTATTTGGGAAACCTTGGGAAGTTTCAACATTAGGATGAATAGTATTAGTCATATTCTGAGTTATTGCAACATTATCAGAATAAGTAACTGCTACAGGAGGCATATATCCTGGTGGAATACCATAAATTGGAACTGATGTTGAAAAACCTTGGTTCATAGCGTGGGGTGTGATAATCCCTTGAGATGCAACATTAGGTAGGTACTGCGAAACATTTGTTCATTCTCTACCTATTGCTATAGGGATTCCATTTGTGGTTACCGCTGGTAGCGATTCCAAAATATTTCCTATTTGCTCATTCATCTGATTCATTTCTTCCTTGATTTCCTCCTGAGCATGTCCTAGTTCATCCATGATCTTTGATTGCGGGCGAGTTCGATAAGGATGTCGCAGCGACAGTTTTTCTGTTTATTTAATATTTTAAAGTGTATTAAATGAGATACAAATGTGATGAATGTAAAAACCATGCATGTAAGTGTATGAAAATTTAAAATTAGATATCATCATATTTCTCAAAGGGGGAAACATTTCCATTGGTTCAGCTAAATAGTCATTCTTATTACAAACAAAACACATATCTTTCATAATCATTCAATGCTAGGAGGAATTTCTATCAATAAAATCTTCCTATATGGTTTAACTCCTTTGCTAATTCTGATAACATTTTTTGTGTCTTGCTTGGTGGTAACATGGCCTCAACTTCTTCCACAATTTTAGCTTTCTTCCTTGCGTGGCTAGTGACATCTCTAATATCTCTTAGCAATATGGTGGTTCCTTGCTCCATTGTTGTATACATTTCACTCCATTTTTCATTTGTTGCAGCAAAATGTTCGACATTCTTTTTGTAATTTTGTGTTTTCACTCTCCAAAAGGGAAATAAGGTCATTGTCAACCCTCAGGCTGTGATTTTTCTCAATTATTTCTTAACGCAAAACCTCCACTTATGTATCATATGATTTCAAGGCTTGATTTCTTTTTCCTAATATTGTTTCCAGAGAATGACATCTTTCTTTCATCTTCATAAATTAAGCTTCCAAAACCTTGGTTTTTTCCTTTTGTTCGGTGAATTCATCCATTGTCTTGTCTAGACGATGACACAAATCTTCCTTTCCTCTTTTCCGTTGTTGAATTAGCATTATTTCCTTCTCTTCTAATTGTCTGAAGGCATCCTCATATCTGTAGTCCATTTCTGCTTTGTAATCTATAGGATCATCAAACATATGTATTGGAGGTTCAAGACCAGTAACCACATGAGCCTTAAACCCTTTTCCTCTATTAGCTTGCCATGATGGATATCCAGGAGTGGTATCTGATGTTGGTACGCCTGATTTCACACATCTAACATCTTTCCTATCAGCAATGATTTCCTTGATTTTGGTTATTGTATTAGGACACCCATATGTAAATTCCATATCAACTAAGCCATGAGTCATGGGAATAAACAGAAGAGAACCCACCTTTCTTCTGCCAAGTGTGGGAGCATAGCTAGTGACACCCCAAGGGCTAGTAAGTGGGACCCAAGGTTTAATCCCAAAACGATATATTGTATGAGTTAAGGGAAGCCATCTTGCGCGCCAGATTACGTCTTGCATCCTCAAAAAGAAATCTACCCACTAGCTTTGGGTTAGTGGCTGACATGGCCAAGTTGTCATACTGTATTCGTATAAAGGACCTTTAAATCCAATATACATATTACATTTGATAATAAGGTATCCAAATTCTTCTAAGCCCGTGAGATGACTGATTATCCAAATCATGAGCTATTGGGAACAACCCCAGAATTTGCTTTTGGGGTGATGCCGACAATGGTTGAGCGATCTAATGGTTTCTGATAAAATGGCCGGACTTGGATGTACACCATGTGTTACTTGTTCGATAGCTTTATTACTTGTCCATCGATTTGGCCTCTAATTCTTGGGAATAACACCAGACCATAAATAGCCAATGCATACATTATTAATCCTTTGTAATCATTAATGTGACTCTGTATATACTAAAAAAGAAAATGTGCATCCAAATTATGTCCATCCATCTTCATGTGATTGACAAGCTTTTTAGCATGAACGCCCATTAGTTGTGACAATGCTCTTTTAGGCATTTTTTCTGATCATAACAATAAATCTTGTGTTTGGGTATGCTCTCTTTGTTCAACAACTTGGCGTATTCTTCAATAGTTGGTGTCAAATCGAATTGATTGAATGTGAAGCATTGATATGAAGGGTCCCAAAATTGGAGTATAGCTCGTAGCATCTAAGTATCGATAGGAATAAAAAGGAGGTAAGGGATATGTCCAAACTTTTCAAGAAAGTCTTCTTTCCTTTTCATTTGAAACCATATCTTCTTAAGCGTTGTTAGATCGTTGGATTCGAATTCACATTTTTTCCACATATGCAATGTAATTTCTATCCTAAGAGGTAGGCTGTCTCCGTTTTCTTTTTGTGTATTTTTCTAAAAATTCTACGACCACTCTTTTTTCTTTGTGACCATATTAGTTGACCAAGAAATGTTACCCTAATTTGATGATACCTTTTCAAATGCGAACAATGCAGATGCAATGAATAAGAAAAGAAAATAGCAACAAGAACAATTCAACCAAAAGATAATTATTTGATTCCTAAAGAAACGTTCTAAGATCGTATATACAATGTGAAGGTGTTGGCTCTAGACTTCTTAATTGGTCCCCGAACTTTACTACTGACGCTAATGACTTGGCTAGTAGTGAACATGTTTTAACCCACACGGGAAAACAATGTTCATTCGTGCGAGAAATTTTCATGTGCTTATACGGAAATTGAAGGTTTCACAAAGCATCACTACTTAACCCTCTATCTAACATATGGGATATGGGTGTTGAGCTCGGGTATAGAGCTTGTGAGTGGGTGCAATGAATAAATAAATAGCAAAATAATTTATATACAAATTATTAAAGAAAAAAATATTTATCACATAATATATATAGGAAAAAGACCAATTAAAATAAACAACAAATAATAACAAATTATTATAAGGCTTAACCTACAGTAGAACTATCCCCAGTGGAGTCGCCAAGCTGTCGAGCAATTATGTTCATTATCTTCTCTAAGTAGCTTATTAGAGTTCCTTATCCTATTTGGCACTAATCGCAAGCATTTTTGTTTCGTGGGACAATCAAATTCAATAGAAACCCATCTTATTCTCATATTCGTCAGACTTGAAATAACCTTATAAGAATTTGTTACTATTTGTTGTTCGTCTTTATATATATATATATATATATATATATATATATATATATATATATATAATTATGTATCTGAATT
>JASCZI010091411.1:16735-27348 GCA_036250425.1 Stylosanthes scabra | reverse complement strand
TTAGGTCTTCATCTATTTGTTTAATTGATCGACTAAGAGATTAGCTTTCGGTTAGGTAAATAGAAATTAAGTCACCAAGAGATTGGGGCTTAGTTATACTAGATTCATTGTGCTTGATGACTGAAATCCTAGAATTGATATTCGAATGTATGCATTGGCCCTCAAGGGAAAAACATCTCCGAAGCTCTTAACAGTCCTCTTACCATTGTTTACACTCAAGTAATTTTCTGATTTCTCTTCTTGCTTATTTTCGAAATTCATATGCTTACAACACAAATTCTATTTTTGATCTGATTAGTATAATTAATTAGTAGCTATTGCTTGGTCCTTTAATCCTCGTGGGATCGATACTCCACTTTATTGTGGTATATTACTTGATACGATTCGGTATACTTGCCGAGATCTAAGGGTTGCGAAATCCTAGCATCAGTAGCAAACCCCCAACCCGAAACACTAGTCACTCCGACCACTAATGTATCAACATCGAGCCTGCCTCCCAAAAAGCGCCCAATCCAAAAGGCAGCAGGCGAAGGCACCTCCAAGGCTGCAGCACGATCCTTTCGCAGGCGATCCCAACGAATCGCTGCTATAGGTCGTACCTTCTTTCAAGTGTCTGAGGAACAAGAAGTCATTGCAGTTAGTAATGACTTTGAGCCAGAACCAGAGATAGTGAAGGAATTTGAAAAAGTGGAAGAAGATCCCAAAGAGGATCCAGTGGAGGCACCACAAGGAGCCGAGATTGAGGAGGAAGACAAAGAGGATCCTAAGGAGGATCCCATGGAAGAAAATGCTGCTGAAGAGGGTGTCCGCGAAGAGGATGATTTCGCGTACTACTGGGCCCTTGTAAGATCTGATTCAGAAAACAGTGTTGGGAATGATTACCGCTTCACCAGGAACGCAGGACCAGCCAACAGCTCTGCTGGTAGCTGCATAGGACTTCCTCCAGCAAACCACTAGGCACATGATCGCTCCTCAATAGCACAGAGGACCGTGCAATTTTCAAGTGTGGAGAGGACATCGTCAAAAGCAGCGGCACAAAAATAAAAAGGGTCCAATTTTCAATCCTTATCCAAGACCTTTCTATTTACTTTACTATGTCTATATCTAGGATATTTTGTAGATATTTTTGCTTTCCTTTTGTGTGTGTGAACTTATCTGACTCTACTGTGAATATAACTTGTAATATTAGGTTTCTAAAACTATTGCTTTCTCTTTTAGGGAACCCCACTTAAAATTTTTTTCTGAAAATTCTTTGAATTGATTTTACATTTGCATGAAAATTGTCCAATCATAGATTAGAGAAAAGAACACACAAACCAAGAGAGTTTTGAACCTAACATTGTAGTTCCACATCAAAGAACTACCATTTCCTTCTTGTGTGTTACTTCCTCTTCTATGATTGCAATTTATTACTTGCCTGATTCTTTATGTCCATTAATGTATATATCTGTATGATCATATGATTAAGGCCTTCTTTCTGAACAGCTCACAAACCAAATGGCTTAACCCTTTACATTATCCCTTGGAACCAACTTTGAGCCTTGAAACCCTTTTGTTCTGATATCGCACATTACAAGCCTCAAAAGTGAAAAACCATGAACACACTCTACTTAATCTTTGATTAATCTAGGATTTAGTGGTGATTTGCTTTTGAGAGAAGAAAAGGAAGGGAATCAAGAAAGAAATCATTTTGAGAGGATAAGAAGGGGGAATTTTGAAAAATTTTCTAAAAGCATTTGGGATACATATATGCATACAAAGAAAGGTTAGGCATTTGCACAAGTTAGCAGAATAAAAAGTAGTGACAAACACAAAAAGAAAAGAAGTTGTATATAAAAGAAAATTTTGTCACTCCAAGAAGCAAAGCTACCCAAAATAAGCTAAGTGCATGTGTCGTTGAAAAAAGAGAAAAATGCATATCATGTAGAAACTATGAATCTAAGGTGCACATGGGAAAAAGAGTGAAGAACATAAGGATAGGTGCATTTTAAATTAATCAAAGCATTCAAGTTCCTAGCTCACCTATCCAAACAAAACTTCCGAACCTTCACCTTGGCCCCATTACAACCCTCAAAAGACCTTTTGAGGTTATACAAATATATACCTTGATGTTGATTGGCTAGATGAAGGGCAAGTTATTAAAAGCAAGATTGGAGAGGAACCGAGTGTCTTTAGCCCGAAACACTAAGAGCGAAGAGAGTGAATACACGACCGGGAAAGGTTCTTAATCCTCGAATCTATGATTTGTGACCTTTCGTGCAGTGTAAGTTAATTATCATCTTGTGAGCTTATCTGATTTGTGGGGTTAGCATTTACTAGAATGCTCTTGCCTGTTTTCTTGCACAGTTTTGACTCCTTCTGATTCTCGCAGTTATATTGATGCGCGCGGCCTTGTCAGGGCCGCGGTCCAAATTTAGTTTAAAAGTGTCACAGAGGTGCAACCAAGTTTAAAAATACCGAGTACTGGACTCGGGTCGTTCTCCCCAGGAAGCAGAAACAGAGGTTTGTTTTCAATTGAGAAAGTATCGGGGTTAGTTGCAGTTTGTTGTTGAGAGTAGAGCGCAAGAAAGCAGATTAAAATAGCAGTGGATTAAAGAGTGCCCAGCCATGGGTTGAAATACTGTGCGTCCCTATGAACACTACCGATCCCAGATTGGATGGATTATCACATAAAGGAAACTAACCACCCCAGGGTGGCAGAGTTAACCCCTATCCGAATATCCTAGACATACACAATAGCGGGGGACCTAGGTCTCAATAGAACTCGAGTAAATCCTGCGTCACTAGGAAGAACTCACCAGTAGTTCACTTTGCACCAAATTGAGTATGTATCATTTAAGGTCCCCATACTATTGGCAGGGGCGTAGCATTAACGACATCAAAATTAACTCCGTTCCTCCCATCCATAACCCTTAGGGATCGATAGCTAAGATTATTCGCACATTTCACCCCATAACCGAGTCACTATGGTCACTACTCGCTACGAACGGAAATCATAATTGTGGAATTTAAACAGGCAGCATACCGGTAAGACATGATAGCAAAATAACAGAAATCAAACGGACAGAATAACGGCAGGAAAATTATATAATTTGAAACTAAAGTCAGCAGAGTAACAGCGTATAAAATAGATAATAAAAACAGTAAAATATTTGGCTAGTGAAAATGGACAAAAACTAATGGAACCCTAAACTAAACTAAAGGAATGGGGGTCTGGGCTCTCCTCAAAATGGTGAAGGCTTCCTCTATTTATAGGCACAAATCTGGCCATTGGTGCGTACGCATAGGCCTTTCAGGTGCGTACGCATCTGGTCCGGTTCCAGCTAGGACGTGACGCCCAAGTCATGGCAATGTGTATGCATAGGCTCCTTTGGTGCGTATGCATAGGCTCTGGATTTGGCCTTTAAGCTTTTCTTTACGATTTTCTCGTTCCTCGCGCTCTCTTTAGCCACTTCTGCTCCGAACTTTGCCTGTTAAAACCTGAAATACTTGAACGCACACATCACGACATCGTGCGAAATGGGAAACGGTTTCAAACATAGTAAAATTTGACCAAAATAGCAGATAATTACATTTACAGCCCTAAGGAACGATTACACACAAACATGCTTGTTTCTCATGTATTTAAGTGGTGAAAGGTTGACAATTAGTCAATTTGTGATACGAAATAATCCATCAAAATGGGGTTTATCATATATTCTCAACATGACATGTGGGTAGTCTTCACTCTAAACCGATTTAATTGGGTATGAGGACATGCCAAAGTTTAAATGTGGGGAGGTTGATAAACCCATTTTTTATGGTTATTGCTGTGCTATAAATCGACAATTTATCAGCCTCTGATCACTTAAATACTTGCGAAACAAGCAAGTTCGTGAATAATCATTCTTTATGACTTAAAATGCAAACACCTGCTATTTTAGCCAATTTTCTGCTATGTATTCAGTTGTTTCCCATTCCGCTCGATGCCTTGATTTGTTTGTGCAAGTGTTTTAGGGTTTGATAGGATGAGACCGGAGTGGAAGTCGATAAAAAGGGCACGAGGAACGAGAAAATCACGAAAAAATCTTGGAGGCCAATTCAGATGCCTATGCGTATGCACCCATGGTGACATGCGTACGCATTGCCAAGACTTGGGCATCACGTCTAAGCTGTAACCAGAATCTATGCGTACGTACCTAAAGCATCAGTGTGTACGCATCAGAGGCAGAATTGGAGCCTATAAATAGAGGAAGACCACACCATTTTGGGGAGCCCTTCATACACCATTTTTTTCTTAGTTTTTTAGTTTCTTAGGATTCCCTTTTATAAGCCACACCGGCCAAACATTTTACATATTTTCTGCTTAACTGTTATACTTTTACTTTGTCCGTTTATTCTCTTTCAATATTAAGTACCATTATTCTGCCCATTCATTTCCTGCTATTTTATCATTATGTCTGACCGTTATGTTGCCCATTTTATTTCTGCTATCATGATTTCTATTAGTAGTGACATTGTGTCTTGGCCATGAGTTGAAGTGTGTGGATGACATTAGCTGTTGATCACTAAAGACAATGGATGGAAGGAACAGAGCTACTTTCGATGCCGTTAACTCTGCGTCCCTACCAATAATGGGAAGTCCATAACGACGTGGATTTGATGGTTTATTCGAGTTCGCCGAATACCAAGGACTTACGTTATTGAGTATACCGGCCTAGGACCTTCGGATAGGGGCTAACTCCACCACTCGACCATTTGATAGTAGTGGCTTGCTTCTTTTAGGTGACAGTCCATCTAAACTGCGATTAGCAGTGATAATAGGGACGTACAATAGTTCGATCCATGGCCGAACACTCTTTTATTATTACTGCAAACTTGTTTTATCTGTTCTCTGTTCTCATATCTCAACTGCAACCCAAACTCTTTTCTTGACCAAAAGTGATCCTCTATTTTCAGTTCCTACGGAAAATGACCTAAGTCTAGTACTCGGTATTTTTAATTGGTTGCATCCAGTGACACACATTTTTAACTAAATTTGGCACGGTTCCCGTAATACTAGTTTGGAGCTATCTGCAACCGGTCTCGAAGCCGCATCATTCAAATAGAAGTCAACATTTTCCTCAGACTCATGCGGGCGCACGACTGAAGAGTGCGTGCACACGAGCTGGGCAGAAAGTCTCCCGGGATGCTCCCAAGGAACCATGAGGACGCACGAGGCATACGTGCAGTCGCACGGTGCCCTGTTTTCTTCTTCTTGGCTCCTCTTCATGAATCATTTGCTCCCAATGCCTTTCTTAGCCTTTCTTATGCCATTCTCAATCCCTAAAGGTCTGAAATACACTAACAAACTCATCAAGGCATCAAATGAGATGAGAGTTTATATATTCCTATTTTTTAAGGCTAAGTTAACATGTATTTATCTATAAGAGCATATATGAACAAAGGTGTACAAACATGGTTATTCACAAGCAATTGTGTAATTTCTGGTTGATAAGCTCCTCAACTAATACACATATTTAATCATCAAATATGGGTTTATCAACTACCCAACAATGTAATGAGGGATAATTCAACTGGGCATCATGGGAAAAAAATGGAGGGATTACTAACATTGCCACCAAATAATGCACAATGTTACATTAACCACCTGAATTTCAACGAGCTGGTAACCCCTGTTCATTAACTCTATCTGCATAATACCACTTTGGTATTGTTGTCCACCTCCATAATCTGGATGATCAGAAACAAGGTAGCTTTCAAGCTTTCTCTCTGCTATACTTCTAACCAGTCCTTGTTTAACTCAATTTCCTTTTCATTGACACTTGACGGAGTAACTTAATGCTTCTCATGAAGCCAATGTACCTGATTATCATAAACCAGATATGTCTAATGTTGTTATGGCATCAGCATTGAGTTGTTTAGTTTCAGCCAATTCGGTGAAAGAAATTAAGGTAGACTTGATAAATCACCTTTATCACCATTTACCAATAATCTCTGCAAGAACAAAAACCATCATTGAATGAGTGGAAGCGGATTCTATCTCTCACAATGATTTCTACCTCATAAACTTTAGAAATCAGCTTCATGTAAGTATGGCAATCCCCACAAACCCTCAAGTTCTTCACTATTTTTAAAACCCTTCCCTTTGGAAGTTTCACTATTCCAAAAGCAGCAGCTAGCTTCTCACTGTGCTTAGACACTGAATCCTCTTTTCCCTCCTCTTCAATATCGTGCAGGACATTCCCTACTTGTAGCGCATAGCCTACTTTTGCTCTCAGTCTCATCATGATTTCCCTCAATTTACTCTGAGCCTCTTTTGTAACCTCATTCGGCTTTTCACCTGCCACAAAACCATATATGATTTTGTCAATTTCAATCATGCTCCAACTAGGTGTTTTTTTCATGCTTCTTTCTGTCATTGATCTTCTTATGCTGGCAACATCTTTCCATTTCCTTGTAACAACATAAACATTGAGAGCAATACATGGTCACCAGAGTTGTTTGGATCCATCTCAGCAAGCCTTGTTTTCACAAGTTCTGCCAACTCGATATTACCATGAATGCTGCAAGCCCTAGGAGAGTCCTCCAAATGATAGTGTTTGGTGAAATTGGCATTTGACATACAAATTCATAGGCTTTCTGCAACTGAGTAGCTTGACCATACAGATCAACCATACAACCATAATGCTCAATAACAGGTTCAATACCATACATATTCTTCATCTTGGAAAAATAAGCACAGCCTTGGTCAACCAAGCCGCTATGACTACAAGCATATAGAAGATAGATGAAGGTAATCCCATCCGGCCTAACTCCTGACTCTTCTATCTCATGGAAAAGCCGTATTGCCTCTTCTCCAAGACCCTACATAGCAAGGCCTGCTATCATTGACGTCCATGTCTTAATGTTCCTCGCCATTGGCACATTTTCAAACACTAATCTAGCCATTGCGACATTCCCACACTTGGAGTAGGTATCTATGAGAGCATTATTCACCAAAATAATGTGAAGAAACCCAGCTTTCTTCATAAACCCATGCAAAATCTTCCGAAACTCAAAGGCCCCAGCTTGAGCACAAGCAGACCACACCCCATTAAGGCTCACCTCATTCGGCATGATCCCCTCTCCCAGCAACTCCCAGAAAAACCCAAAAGCTTCATCAAAATAGCCATGGTGTGCAAACCCAACAATCATGGTGCTCCAAGAAACACCATCCTTCAGAGTCATCTCAGAATAAACTCTTCTTGCCAACTTAAGCTCCCCTGCTTTGGCATAACTAGCAAGCATCACATTCCAAGAGGTCAAATTCCTAATAGGCATCCGTCCAAATACACCTTGCGCGCCGCAGACGTCCCCACACTTGAAATAAGCAGTGATAACAGCATTCCAAGTTACAACGTTTGGGCCAGGCATTTCCTCAAACACCTTCCTTACAGAGCAAGAATCACAGCATTCGCCATACATACTGATCAATATGGTCCCCACAAAAACATGTGTACAAAAGCAATGATGCAGAGCTTGAGAATGCAATTGAAGACCAGCTCTGAGGTTTCGGCAGTTAGCGAGTCCTGTGAGCACAAAAGCAAAAGTGAAGCTATCGGGAAGAAGGGCATTGTGACGATGCATTTGGAGGAAGGGGTGAATGGAACGGTGAGGAGTTTCTGAGAGGGCAAGTGTGCGAATAAGGGTGTTGTACATGAAGGTGTCAGGGTTTGAAAGTGGTGGAAGAGACGGCGAGCGTATTGGAGAGCATCAGAGATGGAAACTGCACAGTGGAGAAGGAGTTTTCCGAAGATAATGGGGTTGTCATGGAAGCCGGTTGTGTAGATTTGAGCGTGGACTTGCTTGGTGGGTCTCGTGGGTCTCAGGGTGCAGAATTTGCTCAGCAATGAAACCCACGACTGTTTGGAGATATTCATTGTTGATGCAAATTATAAAAATTCATTAAATCAATTAGTGCGTAGGAACTAGGAATACCTAAAGTATTGATTTTCTGAATACATGTTGATTTAGTCAGAGGAAGATGCATAATTAAAGAAAACAAAATGTTTTATTTGGTTTGAATTGTGTTTTTGACATCATTGATGTGATCCTCCTTTTATTTTAAATAAAAGAAATTAGTGATGGGTGGCTTACGACTGATGCACATTTCAGATTAAACAAATTTAAGAAATAAATAAATAAAAAGGAGATAAGAAACACGAATTGGTCTTTATATATGCACAAAATTTAAGTGGATTTATAGACACTAAATTAGGATAAGTACGGTTTTGGTAGGATAATCAGAGTTCCCATGACTACTACCACCCGTAAATTATATAACTAACATGAAGAACTTAAAGATAACATTTGTTATGACATTAAAACTTAAATATTCATGTAGTTTTTTTTCTTGAGTAATTACAAATCAATTAGACTTATGATTTCTCTATACATTATTACATTCTCTCTCTCACGCACATTCATGGCCAAAATTGGGTTTGTTAATTGAAACTCCAAGCATAACACACATCATACTTTGTGGTCCTCCAATTTCTTGCCCTCATTTAGTGAAACAAAAGAGGCCAGAAGAATATGACACTTGGTGATGTGCTTGACATGAATCACCACGTCTTCATATCTAGATTACTTGATATTTTTTATTCCTCTTTAACTATACTTTTCTTTGACAAATGTAAAGAAGAGTTTCCACCATCAAACTTTCTACCATTTGAAAGGATTCTTCCACAAGAATCAGCAATTTTCTTAAGTAACAGTTGCTGATCCGGCCCCTCGATCGTGAGACTTCATAGTTGGAATCATTTTCTTAAGTATCTTCCTATCTTCAACAAATCTGCTACAACAATCTTGGGTGCTGCTACCACCTTTAATCAGCTTCAAATATTGTATTTACAATATCCATTACTTCATCACTTTTCCCAGCCTTGCAAAGCCCATTCAACAAAGTGTTGTATGTGATAACATCAGGAGTCACACCTTGGCTCCACATTCTATTTACCATATCAATTGCACTGTCTAACTTCTATTGTTTACAGTAGCCATCAATCAAAGTATTGAAGGTAAAAATGTCAGGTATGCATCCTTTCGCAATAGCATCATCGACAAGATCATTAGCATCAGATACACAACCCATCTTGCAGAGTCTATTTATGACTAAATATTAACTCCACATATTAGGTTGGCAGCCATTTTCTGCCATCTCCTCCATCATTTGCAAAGTTGGCAAAATCAGACCTAACTGAGACAATCCTTTGATCATGGTATTGTAAACAACAATGCTTGGCCTCAAGCCCTTCTCAACTCCATGCTTAAAAATAGCCATGGCTTGATCAGGATCACCATCCTGGCACAATCCATTGATCAAGGAACAATAAGTAACTTCATCAGGCTTGAAACCCTTAAAAACTGCATCCTTCAGAATCCCATTAGCATCTTGCACCTTTCCGGTCTTGCAGTACCCATTAATAATACTATTATAGGTGAACCATCAGGCTCAAACCCACAATTAACCATCTTATGCAAGTAGCCCTCAGCTTCGACAACCCGAGAATTCCTAGAAAGTCCACAAATCAAAGTGTTATATGTCACAACATCAGGACTCAAACCTTCTCTAGCCATAATACTAAGCAACCTAACAACCCCATCAATATGTCCTCCATTACGAAGCCCTTGCATAAATATATTCAAAGTAAACAAATTGGGATTAAGTCCTCTCTTCAAAACCTTGCTCAGAAGCCTCTCACTCTCTCCAACAATCCCCTTTTTACATAGCCTATTGATGTACGAAATCTTTTCAAACAAGAACTCGTGACACTCCGACAAGTGAATCGGATCAACTAGTACCACAAAAGAGTGGGATATCGTTCCCAACGAGGAGAAAGGCATTAACCAACATTTCCAACAAGTATTCCTCTAAGTAGATCCAATGAACTAATATGATAATAATGCAACACTTAGTAAAACTAAAGAAACAAACAAAGAACTCACTTATCATGCAAAAGAATGCAAGAATCTATCTAACAAGAACATACAACTATGATTATGCAAATATGACAAACAAGAACTTAGAAAATGAAAACAAGATTAAGAAAGATTCAATAAAACCAAACAAGATTAAGGGATAGGAGATATTCATAAACACAACTTCATAATCCAACATCAACAAATAATTTTCTGCAAGTAACATCTACAACAATTCACCATGAATCCTAGTATAACTAAATCCCAATCGCTTAGCAATCTAGTTTCTCTTTAACCTACTTGATCATCAATCTCTTGACTAACCAAACAAGCAAAAAGATAATGCACACATCATGATTTAAACCTCTAACAACAAACAAGATCCAAGGAAAGAATTAATATGTCACATATTCAATCACATGAAAACCTCATACAATCATCAAAGATTCTAATACATATCAAATCATATGCCTATCTCTAGGTTACATAAAGAAACATGGAATGATTCTTGATTATGTTTGAATGCCTATTCTCTCGAACTCAATAATTCAAAACAAGAAAGATCAATTATTTGTCAATAACTGAATCTTTAAACAATCATGACAAAGAATCAAACAAGATGCAAATCAATCATCTATGAGATAAAAATTCAGATTCATATAACGGCATAC